>PYAF01006343.1:125651-144460 GCA_007407185.1 Glycine tomentella
TCTCTTTAATTTATCAACTTAAAGCTTTATTAAACTAAGTAGTGATTTTGCATAAAGTTTAATATTTAAACTTTGGTTCAACAAAACTTCCCTATACCTTAATTGTTTTTCAAACTTTGAACAAGCTTGCCTCCTTGCTCCCTTGCTCCCCTCTTCACGTGGTCTTGCTTGACTTTTTGGAAGGTTTTGCTTTTTATGATAATGATGGCACAAGGTGTATAAGGTGGGTACGGATGATGGTTTTGTGTTGTGATTCAATAAAAGCTTGAAAAAAAAGCAAATAAGGTGGGACTTAGAGCTGCACGGTTTCCTTTCATTTATGGCTGACCAAATATTTGCTTTATGCCTTCCTTATATAGACAAGTCAACATCTCATGCTTCCTTATTGGTTCTTAGCTTTTCCAATTTTGGTCCACATATTCCTTCTTCCTCTATTATTTGCACGGATAGGTGTGGCTTTGGGATAAATCCAAATAGATTTTTTCTTCCTAGCATTTATGGAAGATTCCTATCTATCTTGGCATTTATGAATTATTCTTATTGTCTCCAATAATGCTTGCTTTGAATTGGCCCCCCCCCACTTCACTTTTTCCTTCATTTCACGTGGCATCTAAATTACAAGGCTGTTGTGATTTGCTTTCCATTCTTTCCACCGTAGCTCTTTCTTTTTATGCCAACTCATGCTTTCTTTTGTTTCCCTTTAAAGTGGCCCCCTTCTACTTTTTTTTTTTAAGCTTCAATTCACGTGGAATGCATGGTGCAGGGGCTGCCATTTATTTTTTTTCTCCCTCTTGGCCGTAGCTAGCTTCCTTGGTTCCATTAATATTTTGCTTTTTGCTTTGTATGTGTATATCTTGTCTTTTAGTGATTTTTCTTTGCACATGGCTTCATTTAATTAATTCTTATCCTTGCACATGGCTTCATTTAATTAATTCTTATCCTTTCTTGACCAATCTTGACTCTTGACTACAATATTTTTCTTTAAATTCTTGAAATAGTAAAATCCTATTTTGATCTTTTTAGCCTAAAATTATTTCCATCCTTCTCACACAATTTCTAATAATTTAGATAACTTGAATTAATATATATTTAAATTCTAAAAATCTTACTAGATGGTGAATTTTAATTTTCTAATCGTCCTAAAATATTTCTTCAAATTCATATGTAATAAGTAAAAATATTGGGGTGTTACACTTTGCAAAATCAATGAAAGCATAAATTGGGTACTTACTACATACAAATAATATTTTTTAGCTGTACACCTTTGGCTATTGTGTTTCACTATGTAATTAGTACAGTGAATAGATCTTACTTTGACATGTTAGAATTTTGTTTGATATTTTAATTGCAATTCTAATTCTATCATAGATATAATTGACTTATTGGTTCAAAATTATAAATATTATTTTGTTGGGGGGGTTCAACAAAGAATTTGTGCATAGAATTAGAATTTTAAATTTACTTTCAAGTTTATTTAAATATTCACATGAATGAATATAAATAATTATAAGATAGAATGAATAGGAATGAATATTTTAAAGATTGTGGTATGAATAGGAATAAATTAGAAAAAAATTAATCAAGATGATATTAATAATTACAATAATTATGATAGTGTTGAAATTTCAGATAATAGAAATATAATACATTATTTCAATTTTTATACTTAATCAAATAGGAATAAGGATAATTATAGAATTAATGGAAATGATTAAAACTCGAGAAAGATTAGTATGCTGAGTTTTTTTATCAACAATGATCAAGAGATGATTTTTATAACATAGGAAATCCATACCTTATGGTGTTGAATGTCTTTGAAGGAGTAGGATTTGAGTGACATGTGTAGAGCGAGATGGGTATTATTAGAGTATTTTCAATGCTAGATCTTGCGCAAGGATCTTGAGTTTAAGATCTGATCTTCATCAGATCTCCTAATAAAGGAGGTGAACAGATCTCCAGCATGAAAAATGAGTTCTTGTAGAAGAACTTTGAAGATCTGCCTAGTGTGTAATGACCTAAAGTTATTTTAGATATTATATTTTTATTAGGGTTAAATTTTTAAGAATCGTTAGATAATTCTTATTACTATTTTTTTATTGAACGGATCCTAGTATAAATTCCTAAATTTATAACTTATAGAAGTTGTTAAACAGATAAATATTTAAGTAGTCACAGTCCATTGTTACATAGGTCATTCCTTTTGGTTATCTCACTTTTAATACACCATAGAATTTAAATACTAGAAAACACCTTAGTCACATTAGTTAGGATTATTATTTATGTACAAAAACCTATAACCCATGTCTTCATTTCAGAAGTTCTCTCCAATGCTCTCTTCTTCGTTGACCAAGTTAATTGGTTCCATGGGTGGGTTTGGATAGGCAGGAGCGAACTGTAGGAATGTATCATTAGGATTGAACAGTTTATCAAGTACAGAAACCGAAAAATGAGTGCCAAAATAAATATATGCGCGTATAACTGGGTGCATGGTTATGACATAACAGTTCCTCTCCTCATCAATGTACCACCCCAAATCTAGCTCATCAAGGAATATGATGATTGAGGTCATCTAAAAATGAAACATGAAACAAATCTAGTAAGAAATAAAATTTTTCAGTAGGTAAAAGTAAACTACCAAACACGTTAGTACGTTAGTAAAACATCAATATATTCAATTGAATCCATAAAACAATTATGCAAACTATATGAATGCTTGAGATGAATTTTCCTAGGTGCACATGGCATCTACATATCATACTGTATGTAGCTACACCTCGTACTGGATGTAGACGCTACGATCGTCTTATGCAAACATGCATGATTTATTCCATGTATCTGTACCTGGTCACTACATATCGTATTCTATGTAGTATCAAATTTTGTCTCACAAATCTCGTACTGGACTTGGAAACATAAATCAACATATCATCACATCAAAATCCATCCATAATAAAATCCATGAGCAAATACATACAACCTCATGAAAAATATTTTCATCATATCATCATACGTACCACAATTATGGTTAACTACCATACCTTATTCAAGCAAAATCATACCAACTTAGGCTTGACAATTGAATATCCTCAATCTACAGAAAAATCATGTAAGTAATCTAACTAATAACCACAATATATCTTTCAAATAATTTCTAATTCCTTTATACCTTCACAAGAAAAGATTATAACCTAGCATGCACCTTAATCTCCTTTCACCTACCACCTTACTACTTCATCCTCAAAATTTAATCACTCAATCATTTTGAACCATTTAACTACATACCATTCAACCTCTACTTCTAGAAATTAATTCAAAATAGTCCCATAATGAAAATATGAACAACCAGCCCAAATATCACCAAAATCACTTCCAAAGATCATCAAATGTAACTCCAAACATCACTAATATTTCAGCCTATAAATCATCACCTATCTATAGCTTAAATCAACATTTTCAAAATCATAAAATACCTTCAAATAACATGAAATTTCAGCCTAAATAATAGCCATAAATCTGTACATTTAAGCGTGTAAATTAATCCAAATAAATTCTTAACTAAAGATTGAAGCCTAGCCTATCTCAAGTGAGTTTTATTTTTGAAAAGGAATGGAGTAAGGGCTGTCTTCCTTGGGAAAATCCTCTAAGAAATGAGGTCTTGAAAAAGAAAATGGATGATAGGTGAGGTGGTAGAAGGGAGGCACGATTAAAACAAGCAAAGAAGGTAGAAAATAGAAAAGCTTGGTGCAAGGAGCAAGTAGTAGTATGATAGGACTATACAACAAGCCTTTTACGACACGCGTTCTACGACGGTTGTTCCAGAACCGTCGTAGTTTTAAATGCGATGGCAATTTTGTAATTAATGAACAACCGTCGTAGTTTTAAATGCGATGGCAATTTTGTAATTAATGGAACATTCCAACGACGGTTCTTTGTAAAACGTCGTTGAAAGGTCACAACAAAGATGGTTTGTAAGAAAATCGTCGTCGTTCTAATTGAAAAAATTTTAAAATTTTTTGACGTCGTCGTTTCGAATACGATTGAGTTGTAAACCGTCTTTGTAGCAGTGAACAATTTTTAAAATTTGTTGAGGTTGTCATGCCCTAGTCGTGCCTGTCTCGCGTTCAGTCCCGACATAATCAACAACCACACTTTCGTCATCTTTAACAGCCTTTCTTCGACCACATCCAACTTCTAAGACCTATATGCGCGTCTGATCACTTCTCCAACACCCTCAACGAGAAGGTTTCCTTCTCACTCCGACGACGTTTGTGGCCATTTCTAGTTGGTCGAGCACCATTGAAGCTGTCTTTGTCTTGTTGAGGGCATATTGCTGTGGTTATTATGGTACACAACTACTTCCATTTACTTGGTTTGTTTGTATACAAAGGTTTTGTATATTGTCATTTGAATGAACATGAAAATAGGTAGAACTTCAACCGGTTTTTGTGAGAAATAAAATTGTACATTAACCTTTTAGCCATGAAGCTTATTAGGTTCAATTCGTGTCTATGTGATTGTAAAAAGTAGTTATGTATATTTTTAAAAAATTGCAGTGTCATCATTTCACTGACCCTTCTCGATAAAAAATGTGTCCTTCTCACTTGATCTTCCTCAAAATCTCAAATTCCCCTTTTAATGGTTGACTTAGAGAACAAACAGAATGATAAGATAAGTAAAAGGAAATACAAAAGATAGGATTTGGGAGTATATATGAGTGAAGTAGTGTAGGCAGTAACAGACGAAAAGAGAAGTATGGAAAATTTTGTCTTGTAAATGCAACATGTTATGTCCTTCTCTTTTCCATCAATATTTGGCCAGAACCTCGAAGTAACACAAAGTTGTCAACCTGAGATTTGATGAAACAAAGAGAGAGGGATGAAATTCAAAGTAGACATTATTATCCTTGGCAAATTTACTAGCACTAACTATGTTGTTCGTTATAGAAGGAACATGTAAAAGATTTTTGAGATATAGAGTAATATGTGGATGAGAGTTTAGAGTAAAGGAATAAAGGATGCAGAACCAATTGATTGTATAGGAAAACCTTGACCATTGCGTAGAAACACATGTTCTTGTGCTTGAATTGGTTTAGCATTAATTGCTAAAGTTATCAGAGTTTGACGTGACATGTTAAGGCTCCAAAAGTAATGAACCAATTATGAGATTGTTGACCATTAGGCTTAGAAGAGTGAGCCTCATAAACCTTTGAATAAGTCATTAGAGGCACCGATAAAGGTTACATGGAGTGAAATTGAGAAGGCGGAGCATAATTGAGGTGATGTGCTTGGAAGTGGGGGCAAACTTGGAAAGGGGACAAATAAGCATAATTATGTTGTGATGGAACACCTGGTGGATGAAAAATCATATTTTGTGTAGAGTACTGATTCAACAAATGGAAACAACTTAGATTTGTTGCTAAATAGAGACACAAGAGATTCATACTCTAGTGGAAGACCTTGAATATTAATATTAATGTGTGTTTGGTCAGTGTTACATATCTATAAATGTTCTTGCGAATGGAAGTTCAATGGAAAAGATACAAATTTAATTACACTTTTTTTGCATTGGAAAGTATAAACTTTTGTCATTGCAATAAGGTTTCTAAACATTAGTAGTATATACTAAAACTGCCACTTTTGAAAGTAAAAATCGTGCAGTTGTTTTAATTGTGGTAGAGAAAAGCATAGAATAAAATAAGTAACCTTTGTGGTAGTTTTAGTTTTGTTTTTCAGAATTAGTAAACATTGCTTATATATACTTGAATGCAAGAGCTACTGTTTGAAATAAATACTTGAATTCTTACTTAGTGAGTGACTTGAATTGCTTGAGAATGCCATTATCAGTATATTATACATGGATATGCGTGTATTGTAAATAGTTCTCTAATGAATTCAATGGTTGATGGGCTATTGATGATTGATGGGATGTAGTGAGAGACAAGGGTCAACGAGATGTTTCATGTGTGTTCATTGTGTTGATCAATAATTACTTCATGAGCTACTGTCTAAAAACAGACTTTATAATAGTAAGCTAACAATTTCATAACCAATATGATGGCTTTTTTATGTTCTAGACAGCCTCATAACATAACACATAGGTTGATACACCCTGGAAGTTTGATCTCTTTTCTATAGTACTCGCAAGGTACATTTTTCTTGAATAATACACACTTCTTTTATTCATATCAAGAACTGAATTACATTCTTTCTCAAGAACTAGGAACAATCTCTCCCAAATTCTCCAAGAGACCAAAGCCTCCCCTAATTGAACTGCTCAATTTCTAATCTTTATTTTTCCTCCTTACACAATCCATACTATCTTATTTATATAGCTAATCAAAGATAACTAACCCCTCCTACCCTTTACAGCTGTCATAACAGATTACTAACAACTCTTTATTTAAACTATGTTGTTTATTTAAACTATTTAATTTTTATGTGTCCTCTGGTATACTTTCCATTCAAGCTCTGTTTGAACCTCCTCCAGAGGTATGTTTGGGTCTGTATCAATACCTCCCTCCCTAAAACCAAACTTTTCCTAAAGTTTAAAGTCGGGGAATTGACTCTGCACAGTTGCATAGTCCTAACCTGCACTAATCTCGTAAAAAATGGCTTCAGAACTGCATTCATATGACATTGGAAAGTAGCTGGGATTGTAGCAGAATTCAATAGAATCTGTTCTGGTCTAGTTTTCAAAGATTTTTTAATGGCCCTGGATGAAACCATTTCTTGTGATAGACTTGGGTCCCCACACGTAACCACTGTCTGCCCATCAACACCGAATTGCATGGTTAGTTTTCCCCAATTTACCTTCACCTCCCCAAGTGTCTCTAACCAAGCCACTCCTAAGATGATGTCTACTCTGCCCAACTCGAAAACAAAGAACTCTCCCCTGACTATGTGGGCTCCCAAATCCAACAAAATGTCATCACAACATCCATTGGACTTCAGTTTCTGCTCATCACCAAGTCTTACCCCAAAAAGCTGTGTTTCTCGAATCTTCAATCCTAACCTCTGTGTCAAAGACCTTCCCACAAAGTTATGGCTTGCTCCACTATCAATAAGCGCAAGGACTGAATTTCCATTGATGGCCCCTTCAAGCTTCATAGTCTTTGGTTGACTTAATCCATTTGGCAAGAACAAAGATAATTCCATCGATCTTAATTCTTTCGTACTCTCCATTTTTTCGTCTTCGATATTATGCAATTGGATGTGCGGAGCTTCTAAAATTTCTTCCGTATCACCCAACTCATCATGGCCTCCCATTATCATCACCCAAATGTTCTTCTCTGCACATCTATGCATGGGTCCAAAAGGCATGCCATAGTGGAAACATTTACCTTCTGCCCTTCGCTTCAAATATTCAGGATAAGGGAGATTCCTTACCGGGTTATCTCCTCGCTAAAACTGACCCATGTTTCCTCTCTCCATTGAAGGAGAAGGAGGTGTTCATGTCGTAGGTTTTTCACGGAATTGTGTTCCCCGATGGGTTTCTGGAATGAAGTTTGTTTGGTTCAGTCCATTACTGTTTTGGGCCTTGTAAGCAAAAGCTGAACCAGACCCACTTACTTGAGAGTTTGTCCTGACCTTCATATCCATGCTGGACCAAGGAAGTTGTAGTGATTGCTCAATGTCCTAGCAAGATCCATGGCTCTGAAAACATATTCTGTTTGAACCTCCTATAGAGGTATGTTTGGGCCCGTATCATAGGTTCATTAGTTTGATAAAGTATCATTTGTTGGACTACATCATGAAATACACCTGTTATGTATGGTATTGGGAAGAACACATTTTGTTATATAATTTACTCTATTCCATGTTAATGGTTATTAGTACTTGCAAGACAAGATGTATGGCCTTCAATGTAGGTAAAACACTTTCCTAATCACTGAAACAGTCTCCTGAAGACTAGATGTATGGCCATTACTCCAAATAGTCAATAATAAACTGTGAAAGAGCATAAAGTAAAGTGTGATTTTTGTTCAATTGAAGCTTCAGGAAACCTCCCTCTCATCTTTTGATGATGGACACAGTAGTTCTCATTAGACTTTTACCTTTGTTTGCAATCGTAGGAAAATACCTCACCATTTTTTTTATCATCAAAGATAATATATATATTAGATAAATGGAAAGTACAAGAAGTACTGTGTAGCATACACCCTAGCAAGAACAAAAGTAGAACTAAGGTGGCTTAAAGCATGAAAATCATGGAGGAAGCCAATTGAGTTCTGACTTATGACTAGGGAAACAAAATGAAAAAACACATCTTAGGCTCTCCCCTGAAAACCAAACAGCCCTTCATTATGTAGCTTACTTGACATCTGGACAAGAAAAGTACACCAATTCTGAATTCTCCAATTGTGAGAACAATTCTAGGGAATCAAGAGGGATTGTTTGGTTGCTGCTTACCACGAATGTAATGTGTTTTTTTTTTGTTTGGTTATGAAATTAATTTTAATGACTTTGCTTTACACAATAGATTTCTTTTAACATAAACATGTGACTAATGTGGTTGAGTTATTTGTTTTTTGTTTGCAGATCCATGGCCACACCCCCTTCGTCCCCTCCACATTCACAACCAAAGCAATTAGAATCGACGTGTACAACAAAAGGTAGACAATCGACCAGGCTAAGAAGCTTAACATTTAGAAGTGACAAACAGCCAAAGCCGACAGTTATTGTAAGTCATTCTACTGGAAGGGCAACAAGCAGTCACAAGGAAAAATTCCACAGTTATTTGGGGGTTGTGGCAAGAGAAAAAAAAACCCATTGGGCATTCTACTTGGAAAGACGTGTCTGAATCTTTGAAGGAACTCATATGGGATGACATTTTGGTAAAATTTAAATAAATACAAGTACTGATGAAATAATAGTTCAACTGTGGTCTTATTTGTCATATTTTAACTTTTAATCTTCATATTCTATTTCAGGCAAAAATTGATATACCTGAAGCTGCGAAAGCCAAAAAGAAGATTATATCTTCGGTTAGCACAAGGTGGAGACAATTCAAGTCTTCCCTAACCACTAAATACGTATACGCTAACGCAGATGGACACCAAAAAAGGGATGCTTCTGCTAGATATGGGCTAGATCCACATACTTGGGATGAATTTGTTGCTAGTCGTCAAATGCCAAATTGGCAGTTAGATGTCAATGTGTAATGTACCTAATAACACTTCAATCAATTACATTATATTGTAATATGTGAAATGTATTTTTCAATGTACACAGGGAATAAGGAAAAGAGCCTAGGAAATTTAAAAAAGGAATGAGTGCCCCCACATACTGTCTCATGGGGGCTACGATTTGCTTGAAAAGAAGCTGATGGAGGAAAAAATAAAGACAAGAGGACGCAATGAATACTGAGAATTCGTCACATGTTGATGACCCACCTTCTCCAATTCCAAGACATGTGAAGTGGAAATTGGCCCACACAAAGAAATATGGGCGCATGACATCTAACACCACTGAGGAAATTTCAGCTAAAATTGTGAGAGTACTACAAACTTACATGTATATTGTTGCGTTTGATAACCCAATAATATTGCTACTTTGAACTGATATGTGTTGCAGGACGAGTTGGAGGAACAGATGATAGAAGGCTTTGTCCCTACGGGACAACAAGACATCCTAAATGATGCCATTGGCAGACAAGATCATCCTGGTCGAGTACGTGTTGTAGGTACAGGTGTAACTGTAAGGCAATACTTTGGACACGGATCACATGCGTCCAATACTTCTTCTGCGTCCATCAACCCATATCAGCTAGCTGATATCATCAAAAACCTTAAGGAAGAATGGAGGAGGGGGGTGGAGGAGGAAAAGAAACTCATTATCGAGAAAGTCAAGGAAGAAATAAAAATGGAGTTAATCCAGATGGCAAGTCAACAACCACCCCTTGTGGACGCACAACTACAACAATTAGCTGCACGTGTTAGCACAAAGGGTAGTTGTGCTGAAGCAACAACAAATCCATCAGGAGAGGAAATTGGTAATGCTGTTGTGCAATTAATGGGATTGTACGTTCACAATCTTGGGCAACCTAAGCTTGTTGCATTGACAAAAGTTATGGATAAGACCTCCACAATTCACAATGTGGAATACGCAGATGATGTCTTAAATGTTTGTGTACAGAAAGTTTATGACAGTGACGCTAAAGTGCCATATCCGACATCTGAGGTCCACTTTGTTAGAGACACTATTAACACATTCGTCGCATGGCCCACATATTTGGTGAAACCATTATCGTCTGAGGTATTAATTTGTCTTACCTTCCATACAAGATTTTCCTTTGTTGCAACATACTTTGTTTACACTACAATTTTTTTAACAAACACATAGGATGCACACATCACTGAGCCACAAACAAGAGAAGCAGATGTTACGACAAATAATTTAGAGCCATGTGTTGATCCGTTGGATGAGTTGATCAAGAACTTGTATGAACTTTACCACAAGCCTGTTCAATTGTCGTGGGATGGGTTAAAGTTTGGGATTGCAAATGTAGAAACGTCGTTCTTCATTACATATTCGGATGTTCATGAAATTATTTTGGGTGACAAATATTTGAACATATCGATACTACAGCTGTAGATTATGTAAGTACACTCACATTCAATGTCTCATTTGATAAAGTCATTTTTTTATTTGGTTTCAAGATTTGTCCTTTACTTTAAATGTATTTGATGCAAATATCGTATGATAGGTTCTTGATCAGTGGAGTTCAAAGTTGGGCCATGATGCGGTGTATGGTTTCTTTGAGCCTCAAATGATTCACAATGCAAAGGATAGGCGTGCTGAAGCTCAACAATACATTTAAACATGGATAAAGGAATCACAAAGACAATTGTATCTAGGAGCTTACCTATCTCAGTAAGTAAAATACATTTGGCATAACGACATGGAATAAATGTCATCAATTGTTAGCTTATTTAATTTAAATGCAGGGCCCATTGGCAACTGTTTGTTGTATGTCCTTCGAGTAACACAATTATATGGTTTTGTTCATTGCGTAAGAAACCAGACATTCACATCAAAGCTGTACTGAACAAGTTAGTGCTACCAAACAACAAGTTTATTTGTCTATTACCAGATTGGTTAATGAAGAACTAGGTAATGTAGTAACCCACATGTGTGTTTTTTTTCAACAAACTAGTGCACTGAAGACATTGAGTTCTGGTGTTGATGGTAAATGTAATGCAACATCACCAACCTGGATTGAGTTGAAGGTTAGTAATTTACTGGACCGTTCATGTTAATTGCTTTGATTGCTTGTCCTGTGCAAATGTGACATTAATGTCTATGTATTTCTCAAATTAGAGCCATGTGAAAAAAGGAGGCTTTGAATGTGGGTATTACGTGATGCATTGGATGTGGAACATAGTAGGAGGTGGGTTACAAAATGATTGGAACAAGGTACATTAACTTAAGAACATTTGTAGCTTTTGTTGATATTTTTTAAGGTATGCATTTAAATGATGTAGCTGATTCAATGTATGTATAAAATTTTATTGACGCAGTTCTTTAGTAATGGCACAACATTGGACATGGAGGACATAATTACTATAAGGAAAAATGGGCTAAATTTTTGTTGGAAAATAAAAACAAATCCGTGTAGATAGCTTAACATTACTAGTAACAGACCTACACCATGGTGGTTAAATTGTGAATGGTTTCGGATGACACATTGCTACAAACTTTGTTATATTTCTAACTATATTTGGAGGATATGATTAGTTACTGTAAATTTTTGTATGGTTAATACATTATCTCTGCAACAAAACCCCCCTCTCCCTGCGGCCCCAATATTGTTGTAATGTATTGTGTGAGGAAATTGTGGCCACATTGCAGGTAATTAAAGTATCACAACATCCATTTAATCCATACACTGCAAAATGGATGAAGCTTTCATCATACTATGAGGAAATAGAGTCCATAGCTTTATTTTTTGGCCCAAAAACCCATGCCTCCAACCATTCATCATCCAATCATGAGACACTTTTTAAAGGTAATGAGAATATATTTGTCCATTGTAGGCTGTAGCATGTAGGACTAACCATTGCTGATAATTTTCTTAACTTCTCTTGATGTGTTACCTCTGTTCAGAAGCCATGCAGAAATCTTTCATTCAGTGCATTAGCTTACTTTTGTTTGCAACAGCCAAGCATCCTTTAAGCACAAAACTGCTTTTGGGTCCGTATAAATATGTTCCTACTGTTAAATTAAATATATGATAACCATGTTGTTATCTTTCTAAATTTTAGAAATTTGAGTTTAAAATTGTAAATGATAAAGCATTTCGAAAAGAGATTTTCTTACAATTAAGATGTGGACTTATAATTAAGTTGAAACGACAATTTTCCCCTTCCCTTTCAATTATTATAGAAACAAAATATTGGTCTTCTAATAAAAGATGGCATAGGATAACAAGTGACATGTTGCCCCTTAGATACTCACACTACAGAAACAATTAGTATGTATTTTGCTTCTTCTTTTGTTCTTTTTCTTATAAAGAAATAAAATATATTTCACTGTCTGATTTAATCCTTTCTATATTTATTAACAGGTTGGAAGTCATTTGGGTTGGCGTTATGCATTTTGGGTAGAGTCTTTGTTTATGGTTCCATTTGTTATTTTAGGACTTTTTATGAAGCCTCTGCAATTGAGAGGTGTGCATTTGTCTTGCATGGATTTCCTGTGAACTCCTTGTTATCCCCTATTACTGTTTTTCATCTCTAACTACATGTGGGTCGAGGTTTTGTTCATGTTGATTCAAAAAAGACATTGACACCTAAAACAGTTGCATCAAGAGTTCAAGGTATCTAACAATTATGCATTACCTAAACACAACATCGCACACACTGAATAATTAGGGATTGGTTTGCTCCTTTGAGCATTTTATTAATACTATCCCTTTTTCTTATTACTTTTAATGCTTATACTGTTTGTTTAGGAGGAATCTTTATCACCTCGAAAGGAATTAATACTCTTTTTAGGAGTGTAGAGTTGGTAGTCTAGTACTCAGTTCTCATCTAGTATATTGCAATCACTAAAAATTTAGGTTTCAATTTTGTTGTTGGTTAATGGTTTCTAATTCAAAATGTGTCTTTATTTTAACCATAACAAAATTCACTTGTTTGATTCAAAGTTATGGAGGCTTCAAATGGAAAAGATGAGTCATTGTCCTTAAAGGCGGAGCTTAGAGATAGAAGCTCTGCCTTTAATTGTAATATTGTACTTGTTCCTTCTTTCTTATATATCTTGTTTCATGCATGGAATTTAAACATGCTTAATGATGAGCAGTTTCTGCTTGTAAAATGTGGGATTGTGGGCTTCCTTTTTTGTGAGCACTAGGGTACAAAGTGGTGATGAGCAATTAGACCCCCCTCCCTCTTTGTGGTTTAGCTGCCTACACACTGGGGTCCTGTTGAAAGAGTGATCTTATAACTTAATAGTTAGAAGTTGGAACCACGAAGTGTAGTCCTTTTGGGGGCATTCAAATATCTTTGTAGACTAGTGTCATTCACTAGTGATTGCAAGTGGTAGACCACATTTCACTAAGAAATTGCATTAAAAAAATATCTACATTCATGTTCTGGAGTTGAAACTATGCCAAGAGTATTTCTTGGGGACCTATGACCTATTCAATGGCTCTATAATTTTGTAGCTAACTACGCACTTTAATGTCACCCACTAACAACCACTTATATTAATTTATCACTACCTCCACTGTCGTACGCTTATATATGTACCTCTTGACTGTCACCAACTTCCCACACCATAATTATATAATACGTTACCTAAAAGTCAAAGGGGTCTGTTTTTTATTCACATAAACAATGAAATTTGAAGACTATCTCATGGAGAAAAGCCAGCAAGAGCCTCTCAATAAACAAAACCTTGAGAAAGAGGTGAGAAACTTTGTTCTCAATAGCATCTTTCATTTGGATAATTGTTTCTTCAAAATCCACTCATCATATGTTCATATTCACAAAAGGCCAAAAGAGACAAAGAGATAGATAGATATATATTAGTACATAACAAAGCTCAGGATGTTTGAACAGTGTTTTCTGAACAATGATTTCCTTTATTTATGTTGTCGTAGGTTATCCAATTGCAAGCACAACTGAAGTGTGAAGAGGCACTCAATAGGGTCTTACGTTGTGCACTTCATGGACCTGTTTTCTCTCTTCCACTCATCCCCCCACTTACTTGAGGTATATAGTATAACCAAATCCATAACATAGACAAATACAATTTGAAATGATATAATACTTTGAATTATTTTGACATAAGAAAATTGTAGGTTCGTGGGCTTCTTCAAGAATTGGCAGTGGTTGAGGAAGAGATCATCAAGCTTGAAAAAAAGTTAAGGAACTGGAACTTAGATTGTTCCAAGAGAGATACCAGAACATAGACTTAGAAATACATCATAGGAGACAATCTAAACTATATAACCATTTTCGAGGATCGTCAAGGTATGGTTCAATGATTACTGAGCAGAGGTCAAGTTCACTAGATTATGAAGTAATTAGTAAAGGAAGAAAAGCAATAGAAGGGCCTCTCTAGGTTCTGCTTTGGATTTCCATAGCCTATTTTCCACACCAAGAAGGACAACAGGTAAACACATGACACTTCAAATGGCCCATTTGATTTCGTAAAACATTCTCTATATTTATTTGTTCTGTCATTAGAGATGTGACGTTGACTAGTGATAATAAGTAGCAGATAATCCTCACTTTATTAGTTAGCTTTTGAGATTAAATTAGATAATGTCTAGTGCATTTGTGCTTTTGTAAGTATGAAATAATCAAACTATAGGATAACTCTAGTAATTCTAATGCTAATATAGTTAGTCGCAAACATAAATTCTAAGGTCTTTCACATGTAATAATAAAAATCCACTTTGCTTCTTATTTTCAGACACCCTTAATCTTGTATAAGTTTTCAAACAAAAATTGTCCCTAGTCTTGCTCTTCCATGCATGAAGTCCACCGGCTTGATGGCAAAGACCTCCTTAAATTGCAAGGCACCTTCAAATAGCAATGCCTCCTGTCTTGATCCTTATGGCATATCATCAGATTTGGATTGCACAGCAAGAGATGTAGGACCCTATAAACACTTCATTCAAATCATTAGGAGCTCATTGGACATAGATCGCTTTTCGCAGTGCCTTCCAGCATTCAGAAAATTGAGGTTCATTTAGAGCTTTATTAGAGTCTTAGTTCATTTTATGTCCTCTACAAATATTTCAAAAAGAATGAAAAAAGAAAATGTTTTCACTAACCTACCAAGTACATAATTTACCAATAACTATTTAAACAATGTCTACATGTTGTAATGTTATACTATCTTATTTTACCTATTTCTTCTGACTATCTAATTCCTCTTTTATAGGATTTTAATGCATAACCTATATGATGTGGATTTAAGTTTCTTGACCTACAATCAGAAGTTGGCATTCTGGATAAACATCTACAATGCCTGCATAATGAATGTACTGTAAGGCATTTCATTTCAGATTTAATATGTGCTCCACAAAACATTATGCAAGTAATAACATATGCTTATCATCTTTCTCAAGTCAAATTTCAATCGTCTAAACTATAGTGGATTTGTTACTATAATTCTAGAGAGAGGTGATGAGATAATCTCTGCTGCATCTATCAGGTGAATGTCTACTTTAATTTTGTACTTGCATACATGTTTTCTGGAGCAGTCAATAATGCGCATATATAATCAGACTGAAGACTGCATATGGAATTCTACATTTTGTGTGGCCAAAAAAATATGTTGTATTTGACTGCAAATGGTCGAGTTTAATGTTTTTGGTACTTGCTTTGAATTTTGATGATATTATTTTCATTAATTGCTATGTTGCTCCCTTCACAACTTGTGTACCTCCTAAGGCATTACATCCTGTTGACATGTTTAACATGTTTGGTATTTTTGACATGATTTGTTGTGAGGCTGCCTTGTTCTTCGGTCCTTTATTTTCTGCCCTATAGTTAAACAATTTTATTTGCATAGCTTTACTCCTCTCTCCCTTCCTCTCTGGTGAAAAATTCTGATGACATTTCTTTAATTCATCAAATAGGATCCGCGGGACCCAACTAGAAGAGATGCCATTTATTGGTACCGGATATATGTACAGGCGACAAGGAATATTGCTACAACATATGTAAAAATTCATTTTGTATTATATTTTCACATTTTAACATACATTTTATGAATAACTATATATACTTAATAACTTGGCAAAATATGTTTTGTCATTGGTCATTTTACTTGTATTTGTGTTTTAAGTGTGTTACAATAATATAATGTTTAATTAATAAATTAAATCCATAACAAATATTTATTATATATTAATAATTATTTATCAGTTATGTTATTATAAAATTAAATAATAATATAAAAAAAATCAGCTAACAATGACGGTTTTCCATAAAGGATAAAACCGTCGTTGAATTCTTTTGATAAAAAGACATTCTAAGACGGTTCTATCTGTAACCATCTTAGAACGTGAATTTCTCAGACGGTTGTTGATAATAACTGTCTTAAAATGTTACTTTATAAGACAGTTGTGTCCAAAACCATCTTTGAAAGATAGTGAAAAAAATGACACATTCGAAGACGATTGTGAGACAAAAACAATCTTCGTATCATACTTTCTAAGACGGTTGTCTGACAGAACCGTCTTAGAATCTTACCTTCTAAGATGGTTGTCTGCGAGAACCGTCATTGCATGTATAATTTATTTATTTATTTTTTATTTTCTTAAAAAACTAGACAGTCTTTTGAAAGAATCGTCTTAAAAGTGTGGAAACAAAGTTGGTTACATAACCATCATTGAAAATCATTATTTGCTATAACAGATGATACTACCACGGTTAATGAACCGTCGTTGAAGGCCTAAAACAACCGTCGTTAAAGACCGGCGTTGTAGTAGTGTATCACACACCTAATTTGGATGAGATTGAGAGAGAAATAAATTTCTCAATTCGGATGGCAGAAATACACAATTTTGGGCAGTTTATGTTCAAATAAATTCTATATTATTATTTTGTATCCAACTAAATTACACTTTCATAATTCAATCATAAATATAAACTCAATATATAAGTTTGAGGATGCTACATAGTATTTAAAAAAGAATAATTTTTTTTTCTCTTTCCCTAAGATTTCAAAATGAGATCTACCACTAAAGAAAAAAATAGGAGAGATATTGAGAGATTTTTAATTCTAGATAGCACTATAAGATCTATCAAAAATAGTTTAAGATCTCAATTTAAAATCTATCACTAAAGATGCTTACTTGTATCCACACCCAATCCCATACAAAATTGAAGGTAAATATTTACTTCCATCCCAGCTTCATTAAACAGGTAATTACTCTGGCAGATACTTTTGCAACTATTCATAGGATCGGGACATGCACAGATCTTATGAGTTTTGAGGGCAATTGACCCCACTAAAAACTTAATTTTTGTTTATATATTTATATATATAGTTATAAATTGTTATTTAATTTAAAAACTAGTTGAAAAAATAATGTATAATATAAATATTACTCCCACAATTTAAAATTTATAGATTGGTCACTGAGCTCGAGTCTATCTACTTTGTCACCCTATGAAAGTCCCTTAAAAGTTTATTCGAAGGCATTACATTAAAACCGATTCTCCAAGTTAGGTTCATGCGTGCTTCAAGCTGGCTTTTGGCTTCTTTCACCCAAATTAGTAGGGAAGCAACTTTTCTTTTTCTGTTCATTTCTTTTATGGTTCTTAATTATTCTGTTCCTAAATAACTCTCTCTCGACTAAAATTACTTTAGAATGTGTAATTTTAAAATGATTTAAATATTTTATTTGAAAAATTTAATTTAATTTTTTATGATGCTGATTTTTTTGATATATTTTAGAAAAAAAAACAGAAGTCCCTTGGCATCACGGGATAAGATAACCAACTTACAAACATCATACATTGAAAGCAATGGTGAAAAATAATAACTACAAAAGAAGGGAGCCTTCCAGAAGTGGTATCCTTATCATACACATTCCTTGATTCATGCAAATTAAAGCCTTTTGTTCCGACTTGAAATATTTGATTAGGACAAAACAACAACCTTACTCAGAATCCATAGCACTAGAGAAAACTCGAAGGCAAACAGAGTATGAAGCAATCCTCGATCAAGTGAGTACCCATACACCGTTATTCCTCCGTGATTGTGTTGTAAATATGTCACTGCAAAATCAAACACGACAGAGTATTCACTATAGAGTTTTTTATTTTTTTATTTTTTTATTTTTGTATAATTTTGAATTTTTATTTGTAACTTTTTTTGGAACACAATTTTAATTGTAATTGAGATATGTATCTAAATTAATTTGAATTATATATTTATATGGAAAAACATATTTCTTATTGAAAATTGTTTAGTTTCTAACTTTCAAGTAAAACACAAGAAAAAATATCTCTTTAGTAACAATGTTAAATTTGACAAAAAAAATATTTAATTTTCCTACAAAGCTATATAATGTTTCATAAACTTAAATACGTTTTGATCTTTATAAATATGATTCTTATTTGATTTTAGCTTTATAAAAATATTTGTTTTAGATTCATAAATATTATTTTTTTAAAATAAAGCTTATTGTCATTTAATGTGATATATATTTAATTATTTCACATCAATAACTATAATTTTAAGGTGATAGGTAATATGAAATTGTTTGAAGCATATTACGTTATTAATTGTATGAAAAACCTTTATAACAATTACAAATAATAATAATAAGTTGAAAAATTA
>PYAF01006343.1:144560-161677 GCA_007407185.1 Glycine tomentella
ATTAAATCATGCTTGCAAAGTTCGAAATTTTATTCAGATTCTACACTTTAGAGAGTATAAAGAAGAAACTTATAAAAATGTTTTACGAATTTTTCATAAATTCTTGTAATTTAATTACTCCAATAAATTTTACAGAGAAATTTATCAAAATATTTTTTTTATAAGTTTTGTAGTTGAACTTATAAATAAATATTTTGATCAACTATATTCAACAATGTAACCAATAAATTAAATTCTATCCAATAAGCAATAATTAATTAATTTAATTAAAAGCTGTTTTTATTTTCAAAAAATAAAATAAATATCAACCTATGTATACGAGTAACATTTTCTTTGTAGAGATTTATAAACTCACCTAAAGTTTGTCTGGTTTGGAAAGAAGAAAGTTGTGGTGGGATCACAGATACGTGTATGTTGGAGGAATCATGAGAGTCACTGTCATCATCACTAGCTAGCCCCTCAGACACCTGAGCTTCGCAATGCTCTGATTCAGCAGATGCAGTAGTCACCAGCATGTGCCATCTTGTTGCAATTGCCACTATTCCTTGTGCTCTATGTGTGATTCTTGCTGCTCCCAAAATGCACAAGAAGAAGCCACTTAACTGTACAGCTGAACAAATCTGCACAACAAAATTGTCCATCTTGTAGTCAGAGTAGGTTATTAAAAACATGACAACACCTTAAAAGTATAACCATAAACATGCCATTAAATTTGTTTTAAAAAAACCATTTTCAAATCCATCCTTATTGAAAAATACAAACGAACATGTTAGTCCACCAAGGATGAAATTACACTAATGGTTCAAAAATGTGTATTTCTTCAATCAAATTAGTCCTCAAGTAACCAATTTATTCATTTAACTAATGAATATATTTGTGTTAAGGAGGACTAAATGTATATTTAAGGATAACAAATATACTTTTCATAAGTCAAAAATTAATATGATTAATTTTTGGGACCGTTATGATATTAGTGTAAAATATTTATTATGTTAGTGAATAATTTTTACCAGAGAAATTTGTTGATCACCATTAATAGACCTCTACTTTCAACCACATTTGTTTCATCTGGATAAAATTTGAAGCCTTACTTAAAGGATTTGAAACCAATGTCATTCAAATTAACATGTTGATACTTTATCTTTCACTATATGTTAGTTTTACTATTTACTCAATTTAAAACACTACATAAAATTCAAATCAAAGTTCAATTCATTATACAACTGTATACATACGTATAAGCATTTAATTAAAATTTCAATAGTATACAACATTTTATATTGTAGTTTACTTATAGATGATCAAATATATTTAACAACTCTTGTATTAGTTACTTCAAATTGATTGATAGTATAAAAATCCTTAGGCTGAAAGTGTATGAAAACTAACCCACATATCTTTAATTCTAGTGAAACACTGAAATTTGGGTTTGAATCCTTTAGTGAGATTTTAGGTTTGAACATTAGATAGAAATAATAAATAAATAAAAACAAAGATAATATAGTTAGAAGTACAAACACCATTTTTAACCTGATTTTCGAAAGAGATTAGTCATTGATAAAATTGAACAATTCTTAGTGTCAATGAATCATTGACCCAAAAAAGTATATCAAAATTAAACTCTATATATTAATATATTGCAATGTAAATGCTTACCACAACGTCACCAGAATTGAAGAAGGTCTTATCAGACTTGGAAGCCAAAACCAACAGCAAAGCACCCAACTGACTAACAGTGATTGTAACCACACACCCAATTATGAAAAACCTATACCTATGGCTTGTAACCCACAACTGCCTTCTGATCCTCACATGTTCTTTGAATATCACGCCTGCCTCAGACCCACACCCTTCAAAAAGCTTGTGCACCCCTTCAAACCTCAGCTTCTGAAGCTCACAGGTGAGCCTGAAGATAACGCATACCAACAGGAACACCCCAGTTCTGTAGACCCAAGACACCAACACCAACACAAACACAATTGAGTTCAATGGGAACCCAGGGCTGATGTAAGGGGCTGAAATCTTAACGGCTGAAAAGAATATTATCTTGTGGGCAAGTTCCATAAAGAAAGAGGGTAAGATTATGTATGTCAAGTATCTGAAAGCCTTCTCAAGCTCTCTCGTGTACCCGCGTCGAACATAGGTAGTGTCTTCTTGTAAAGCATCTAGGAACAGAAGCTGCCTAAGGCCATACCTGCATGATGATAATGGAAAAAAATGTATTTTGACATCCAAATGTTAGTATACACCTAGTGAGAGAGAAAGAAAGTAGAGAAAAATATAGGTGTGATAAGTGATATGAGAGGAAGAGAGAGATGGAGAAACATAAGAGTTGTTGGTCAGTTGTTTAAAATAAATGGGTGTCAAATATCACAACTTTACATAGATAAAGATGACTCAAATAAGCAATTATGTATAAGTGAAGATGAGAGAGCTCAAACAGTACTTACTTTCAAGTACTTTGTTTATTTAGTTTAATTGCAAGATGTTTCCGACCTTCTATTTTCATATATTGAATGGATTGACTTGGATATGACAATTGAACTCAACTCCTTGCTCTTATCTCCTTGTTAAATTACATGCTTAACTAAAAATTATACCCAATGGTGTAAATAGGGTTGGTCCAAAGATTTCATAGGCTCAAGGAAAAAAATAAATTGGACCTTTTTATATTTAAATATTTTAAATATAATTAAATATTTTATGAAAAAAATAAACATGTAGTTTCATTAAAAAATATATGTTTTGATATATTTAACGAAGAATGTAGTTTTAGTAAATCTCAAAATAATATATCACATATTTTATTCAATTTACTCTTAATTATCATTTATCATTTAATTTATTCCAAAAATAGTTAACATATATATATATATATATATATATATATATATATATATATAGTATAGTTGGATAAGTTTGATTCTTCTTATTCTTATCCTTAGGGAAGGTAGAGTTTAAAAGAGGTGAATTCATAATTTTTTTTAAACTCATCCTCATTCTAATTGGATTTTACAGAATTGGATAAACCTAGGAATAACCCATCACATTTTTTAAATAATCATAGTTTACTTATATATTTTTAAAATATTAATTTTATACTATATTTATTAATAAAATATAATTTCATATTAAATATTTCATATATTTTTGCTTTTTTTATTAATATACTAACATTTAGTTTTATTCCTTTATAATTTGATTTTTTTTTTGTGTTTCCTATTTTGTTAAAAAAACAAATATTTTAAGTCTATTATCATATATTTATTACATGTTTATATGTCACAATTTACTGAAAATTCATTGAATATGGACTTAAGAAGGTAATATATTAAAAAAAACTAACAACTAACTTAATTATACTTACTTTTTAATCACATATAACATCTTAATTTCTATAAAGAGAGGCATGAAATAAAACAATAGTTTTAATTTAGTTATAAAATTACATAAAATGATATAGAGAATATTATTATATGACTATAATTTTTTTTAAAAAAATTGTGCTCCTTTGAACCATGGGCCTTGTGCTGTGACACCTTTGAACAGGCGTGGACCGACCTTTGTGTAAAATTTTATCATAAAAGTAATCAAACTTACAATAGATCTATATGTGATTATATTATAATTCAATTCAAATTCATTTCCTTGATCATTCATGAAGCTTAAATTCTTATGGGACTATTGATGTTAAGTTAAATCTTAGAACTGATGCTAATTGAATAAAAATGACAAAAGGCTTAGGAAGGAGAAAGTTGCTATGGTACTAAAAAAAATAGAAGTTTTAGTACAATTATTTTTTGGATCAATAGTTGAAAGTTTGAACATACCAAAAGAAACTAGGGAGAGAAAAAGAGAACTTCTAACACTATCTAAACCTTGAAATTTCCAAATGTATAGAAGAAATCCTCTAGGAATAATTTTCACTGAATTTATCTAGATTTATCTTATCATATAAGTAAGATTATTAAAAGTAACTTGTGACCTTATAAACATTTTAAAATTTATTTTAACAACAATCCATTTGTTTTGCTCACTTAAAAGAGTTTACACACTTCACCATCTAAAAAGTCAAGTTTTCTCAAACCATATATTTCCCCTTCCAGCACACACTGAGTCGTTGTTATGTTTTTCAAAATTAACTCTTATGATCAAAAGGTCTAATTATAAGCAAGCACGTGCTTAAAAATAATTTAAACTATTTATTAACACACGCCCTGAATGCAATTTGATCCTAATAATTGAGTTCTCCATTGGCAAATGTAACGCAATTTTCATACAACGGTTTTCCTATGTGTAAACGCTATTTATATATGCAGAAATATCACAACACAACACACATACACACACGATGCATGAGGTGTTTATTATGCCAGTTAATTTCCATGTAACACATAATTCTTTCTAGTAAGTTGAAAACTTTAATTATGTATTACATGAAAATTAGTTGGGATCATAAGCAGTGTAATAATTTTTTCTTTCATTCGGTACCTTTTGAAGAAACTGGAGAGAGTGAAGAAGGCAATAATGGCGAGGCCAGATTCTGGCAGTTGAACAAGCTTGTTGAAGGAGATGGGGTCATCTTCTGGTGCGGAGGCTGGGACTTCAACGAAGATCGATGTGAAAAGAGGAACAACGATGGTGAAGAAGATGAAGGTCACGTAGGATATGAGTCTGCCAGTGCATGAAGAGTGATCAAGTGCACACCACTTGAGGCTGATGCGAAAGTTTCGCAGCTCATCGAAGATCATGGACTTTGATCTCGCATATGATGGCTGTAAGAGCAAGGGAATACTGTTGTTATAGGGTTGGTGATGATGGGGTGGTTCTTGTTCATTTAGGTGGTTTTCAGCAAAAGACACTCTTCTGTTGGAGGGTTCAATGTCAATGCTAGTGTCATTGGATTTGGAGTGATTCATTATTGTTTGAGGAAATGTGGGATTTGTGAGAGGCAAGAAGGCAATGATTGTGTTTATTATCTGTTATTAACAATAGTGTATAGTTGAAGAAAACTAGATACAAGAAAAGGTAGAAACCTTGCTTTGTCTCGTGAGTGTTCTCTTTGCCTTGTACTAGAGGTTTCAGTTTGAAGCCAAGAAGAATAAAGGGTAGCCGCTGGACAGAGAAAAAAGTTTGGGTTCTCTTTTTCATTTGTATGTCTTTGCCCGTGTTATGCACCACCATGACTTATTAAATCAGACAAAAGTAACTATAAAGAATTGTTTATGAAAATTTATTAAGATTTTGTTAAATAGAATTATTAATAATCATTTACGTTCAACATAACTCTGAACATTAACAGTATATGTAGTATAATTTGTCTTAGAACAATTTACTTTGGTTTGTAAGACTAACCTTCTTTATAGAGTCATTTAATGATTTTTTATTAATAACATCTTTTGATATATTAAATTATTTTTAAAAATAGAAAAAAAACTTAATTTAATTTCCTCCTTGAGATTTAGTGATTATCGTATTATTAAATAATAATTTAAATATTTTTTTTTCAGTTTAATAAACAGTGTACAATATATAAATATTTTTTTACTTTAATTTATTTATTTTTATAAAACTTTCTAATTAAAATCACTAATTTATATTAATTAACTTTGTAAAAAATATGATTTAATAAATTTTAAATTAAAATTTAATTTTATATGCTTTCAATGTCATACATCACAAATCCATAGGATTGTAATTAATGATATAAAAACCCACAACATTATTCATATGTGGGAAAACTCATTAATTCCTCTCATTTGTAAAATTTTCTATAACCAACAATATTTACTATAGTACCATGAGCGAGATTAGTCTTTGATCCAACAAAAGTTAAGAGACACTCATATATAGTCTCTGACACAAGAAAAAATATCATACATCACAAACATTATCACACAATTTAAGTTAGAAACCTAGCATCACTTAAATCAAAACAAAAATTAACTTATTTAGAGCACATTAATTTAATAGTGCCAAATTACATCAACAACACTACTACAAAAAAGACATTCAACATCGGCTAAAAAAAATGCTTTTAACATCAATTTTGAACAAATGTTGTATCCAATGATTTTGAAAGTGGGGGACATTTAACATTTATTTGAAAATCGATGTCATGTATACAGTTTAATGTCAGTTATTTAGAAACTGTTGTTGAAATATATCCGTAGTTGTATTTTTATTAAATTTCCACATCAGTTATTTTGGTTTTACAGATGTAGAAAATAGCTATTCAACATCAATTTGTCAAAATATGATGTTGGATATTTCTACAATGGTTAAGGACATGATCGATATGAAATATTATTTTTTTTAAATGTCTTTTTCTTTCTATTTTTAAAATAAATCCATCATGCAATTCAAAATATAACAAGATCCAGACAGTTTCAATGATACAATATATATTTATATTAGGATTACTAATACATTTTAAAACAATTGACTAAATGATGACATAACAATGTTGATCAAACAACAAAATTTAATATAAAAATATCATGTTTACATTTCTAGTCCAAATCAAAGTTGTGCTAAAATGCAAGTTAAACTATTCTAAGCATCCTTAAACATTCGATATTGTTCTGTTTCTAAGTCCTAGAAAATATTTTGCCCATTATTTGCGAATTGCTTCAATTTCCCTCAACTCAAATGGCGTTCGATACCTAAAAAACTCCAACATACAATAATCATAAGTTAATTTACATTATATAATTGAATGTGTAACAAATAAATGAAACTTTTTCAAGTAAACAACTATAGTACCATCTTCCTAACATTCTTGATAGCCCATAAGATTATAGTCAGCATCTAATGCATGACATAATAGTCACACTCAGTGCCTCCAGTTTGAAAATTACTCTAAATTCAATATAAAATTTAATTATATCTAATAATTACAAACTAATAGAATGTCATTAATGATATTCTAGCATGTTTGTATTAAATTACTTAATTTTAGTTCAATCAAATTAACTTTCTTGGATGATCTTGAGTGTTTACCATGGAATCCCCTCAAAGCTTTGGTTAAAAGAAACACACATGAAAATTGTAAGATTAAAACATTCATGTGTGTGTGTGTGTATTATGAAGGATATAGTAAATATGTTACAAATTAAAAGTTACTGGTTAAATATCCCTTTGAATTTAGGGTTGACATTCTTGTGAAAGGAACAAAATCATACAACAACATTGTCCCTGGGACAAATCACCACAAGTTGTCAATGTTGTCTACATTGGAGAACAATTAGTTACAATTCATACATATTCTAAATGAATTTGTTATGTTTTACTTACTGATTCAAGTAAGCCCTTAAGTTGACATCTTTTTGTGATTCTTCCATCCATGTTGTAATGTACTCTTGACATTGTTGTTGCTTATTCCCATTATCCTAAATGCAACAAGGCTCAAGGAATCCATACATAGAGCCATAGCCCAATTTCATACTTTTGTTATTCAGAAACCTATTTTTATAGAAATCAATGTAAATTGTTAATGAATTACAATTAATTAGTTATTGGACCTAGAATTAAACCTACTTACATGATCCAAAGTTGTATAACAACAATGTTAAGATGTGCTTTACCATATCCTATCTTGCCAGATTAACAAAATTTATGTATAAGGGGACACCTTCATTGTTCAACCCAAAGATGGAAGGATCCCAAGATACCTCAAAATCATTCTTCTGCATTTGTACGCTCACCATAAGAAATTAAAAAATGGGATCATCATTGACCGTTTCTTTGATCCACGTGAATCCTACATAGTTAATAAACAT
The DNA here is from genome assembly GCA_007407185.1 of Glycine tomentella. NCBI lineage: Eukaryota > Viridiplantae > Streptophyta > Magnoliopsida > Fabales > Fabaceae > Glycine > Glycine tomentella. The sequence continues at coordinate 152,342 of PYAF01006343.1, forward strand.
AAGTTAATGTTAGTTAACATTATATTTAGGTCAATTTATTTCTTAATACTAAAAAACACATCTAAAGTAAAATATACCTTGTGTGAATACGGATCACTCTTGGGTTCAAGTGAGAGACATGGTGGACCAGTTTCTTTGGTCCATGTGAATCCTACATAGTTAATACACACAAGTTAGTTAACACTTCATTTACGTGAATTTATATCTTGATACAAAAAAACACAACTAAAGTAAAATATACCTCTAGTAAAGCAGGCTTCACAAGATGTCTCACCCATGCAATGAAGCTATTGAGGGAATGCTCCACTAACTTAACCTCTTCAATGAGAATAGGGACTGAAGCAGTAGCATCTCAAACTTCTTCAACCACCACCTTTCAAACATTATCAGTCAAAAGCATGTGGTGTAAGATTGATGTCCCCTCATAAGCATACAATCCACACTGATCTAACATGTCAGGATTAGAATCCTCTACTAAGGTATTAGTAGCAACATCAACACAACTTCCTTTTGTGCTCTCAAGGGTACCGAGAAAAGGTACATCTGGCTCAATTGGAGATGATTTTTGGCTCAACTCTATGTGAGAATTTAACTTATCTATCAACCTCTCCTCATTACGTGTATCCTCCAACTCTAGTTGTCTCTACAACTTCTCCATCAGCCCACTACTACACATGTGACCTTTAATAACATTTTTTTTTACTAACACTTAGTAAAAATGTTGCTAATTTTTTTGTAACATTTTTAAAATATACATCCTCATGTCCTTGGGGTACAACGGTACCCTGGGTGCATTGCTCTTGCAAAGATTTGTGCAACCAAAACAAATACATTAGTAAGTGTTGTTATTATATAAATTGCATTTTAATTTTATAAATTAACTTATAATCCTATCAGAAATTTGTTGTGCTACCTCAGTCATCATCTCCCTGGATCATTTTGTGTAAGCCGTTAACCAGATCTCTTGTCTTGTAATGGGAGATGGAGGGTCAATATATTGTTGAATTAAGGGGGAGCCACTTGAAGCACAAAGGATAAATTGATTCAAGAAGGAAGGTTTTGAACTTTCAACATGCCATGAAGCCTTGAAGATTAATTTGTGATTGAATGTAAAAGGAAGAAAGCATTTCTGGTGATCCAAGTGCATTGTATTCATATCATTTATTGAATCCATGTGATTATGAGAAAGAGTTCACAAGGCTTTGATAAAATTGCATAAGTTTTTAAATCAAATCATAAGGTTTTGGAAAAATAAGTTTCTTTCTGATATAATCGATTATTTCAATAAAAAACAATCGATTATTTTGATCTTTGTATTTTCTGGAAAACTTTTCAAGAACATTGTAATCGATTACATGTCGAGTTAATTGATTATTTTCACTTGATTCACTTTTTGAACTGCCTTGATGAACATTGTAATCGATTACCAATGAACTGTAATCGATTACATCAGCTAAAACAAAGAATCATCTTTCTGTCATAATCGATTACCAAAGGTCGTAATCGATTACCTAAATAAATTCATTAGCTTGGAAGCTTTCTGGCTTAATCGATTACGAGAGATTGTAATCGATTACATAATACAACTCGTTTTATATATCTTCCTGGTTTAATAGAATACCAAAGGATGTAATCGATTACACCGTGCTTTCATTATTGAACATTCTTCTGGTGTAATTGATTACTCATCGTAATAATCGATTATTTTGATTGAAAACCATACCCAGAATTTTTATGAACACATTAATCAATTACAAGCTTGATTTAATCGATTAAATAAGTAAAATAATCGATTACAGGAGCGTATTTAATCGATTACCAAGGATTATAAAAGTTTGTTATAAATAGACCTTTGGCTCAGCTGTTTTTCTAACTTGATCAATTCGTATTACTGAGCATTCAAAGGCTTTTCAAACACTATTTAGTGATTCTCTGGGTTCATAATGTTCTTGCTTTCACAATACTTTCATGAGTTGTTAAATTGAAGAAAAAACAAGAAGGTTCTTTACAAAGTTTCAAGGAAGTAATGTTCTGAATCTGTTTTCAACATACAACTTGATTAATCATTCATATGTATCATTCATTAGATTATCAGGTGATTTCTTTCCTTAAACTTTGCAGTTGTATCACAGTTATTCAATTTCTGTAAAGATTAGCTTATTGTAAATGGGTTTCTTGCATGATAACTAGAGATAGGGTTTCTCTAGAGGCTGCTGAGTAGTGTTCTCAGTGGGGTTGGTCTCTAAGGGTCTAATAGTATTTTAGATCTCTGAACTTTATCTAGGTTTGATAAAGAGAGGCTTGTAATATCTTGTAAGAATATTATTTGCAATAGTAGAACTTCATTCCAGTGTTGAGTGGAAGAACTGGATGTAGCTTCATAGTGTTTGAAGTGAACTAGTATAAAATTGTGACTGATCTTTATTCTATTCTCATCATCTCTTATTGCTTTGGTCTTTGATTCAAACTACTTGCACAGAAAAGATTTCAATTGTCTATTGATTTTCTTGATAGAGGAATTTGATTGAATATAAGATTGGTTGATTTGAAAACAATTTTAAAGTGATAAAGATCCTGTGGAAAACTCTGATTTGAAAATTTTAAATTACCAAGGTTCAACCAATTCACCTCCCTCTTGGTTGTTTAGAAGTATTCCTATTATTTTCAATTGGCATCAAGAGCTGGTTCTTGTATGTTACTCAAGATCACTTCTTCTTTTCAAAAAGAAATATGAATACTTCCCAAATAACCTTTAAGGAGGGTGCCTCTTTAAACAGACCTCCTATGTTTGAAGGGGAACATTTCAGCTTTTGGAAAAACAGAATGAAAATCTTTATTCAATTAAATGATCCATGAGCATGGAATGCAATAGTAAAGGGTCCTTTTATTCCAAAGAAAACTGTGGGAGATGAATTGATTCCCAAAGAATAGGATGAGATGACTGAGGCTGAACAAAGAGCTGCCCAATATGATTTTAAAGCAAAAAATATGATCACCTCTGCACTTTCCTCTGATGAATTTTTCATGACTGTAAGATGCAACAGTGCCAAAGAAATGTGGAAAATGCTTGAAATTACTCATGAATGAACTGAGGAAGTTAGAAGATCAAGGAAGCATGCTTTGACCCATGAGTATGAAATGTTTAAAATGAACTCCAATGAAAGCTTTTCTCAGCTGCAGACCAGATTTACTCATATTGTAAATCATCTTTTGGGTCTTGGAAAGGTCTTTGACACTGAAGAGTTAAACATCAAAATATTGAAGTGTTTGACAAGACCTTGGCAACCAAAGGTTACAACAATCAAGGAGTCCAAGGATCTATCAAAGATCTCTATGGCTGCATTGTTTGGTAAGCTTCTTGAATATGAACTTGAAATGTCTCAACTAACATCTTATGAAGATACAGAGAAGAAATCAAGGAGCATTGCCTTGAAAGCTGCAACTTTGAAAGCTGAAAAAGAAGAGGAAACAAGTGAAGAGGATGATGAAGAAAATGTGAACTTGGTGGTCAGAAAATTCAGCAAATTTCTGAAGAAGAACAAGAATAAAAAGTTCAACAAAAGTAGCAAAAACAACAACAACAACCTCAACAAGAAGATTGACAACAATTTCACACGCTTTGAATGTGGCAAGCCAGGCTATATTAAATCTGAATGCTCAATCTACTTGAGGAAACAACAAGGAGAGGGCAAGTTGAAAAAGGAAGGGAAGGCTAAAAGAGCATACATAGCTTGGGAAGATAATGAGTCAACTACTTCAGATTCTTCAACAGAAAATGAAGAAGCTAACATGTGTCTCACTTCCACCATCAATGAAGATGATGATGATTTGCTAAGTGATGAAGATGAGGTAAATTCTGAACTTGATCAAGCTATTCATGCTTTTCAAGAAATGCATGAGGAAGCCCAAAAACTTGCAAAATCCAATAATAGGCTTAGAGGAAATCTTAGATGGCACATTGAAAAAAATAATGAATTGCAAAATGAGATTTGCAACTTGAAAGAAGAAAATGAAAAACTTGTTTCAAGTTACAAATTGAATGGATATGTGTGTGCTTCTTCCTCTAGCAATGTTGACAAGTATAAATTGCTTCAAAAGGATTTTGATGAGTATAAACAAAGCCAAGGTGAAAAACATATGTTTCTTATGGCTTAAAACAGTGATTTGATTAATCTCTTGAGAAAGTTTTACAAGGTAAAATATAACTTGGCTGAAATGCTAAGTGTACAAAGATATGCTGGAGATACTTCTGGTTTGGGATATAAATATGGTTCAAAATCAATGGGTAAAACAGTTTTTGTACCTCCAAAACAGAAGAATCAAAAGTGGCAAAGAAACTCAAGAGTTAATCAAAATTCTGGATTTAGAAAAACCTCAAAATCTGTCACTTGCAACTATTGTATGGAAGAGGGGCACACATCATTTAAATGCTATGCTAGGAGATTCTATGTGCCTAATGGTGATTGCATTTGGATTCCCAAAAGAAAGAGAAATGCTAACTCTTATGGACCCAACTTCAATTGGGTACCTTCCCTTGAAATCTGATTTAAATTTTGCAGGTGTGTCTAAGACCTAGAACATCAACTTGGTATCTTTATAGTGGATGCTCTAGACATATGACTGGAGACATGTCTCTACTCTCAAATTTGACTCTTAAGGAAGGAGGATATGTCACCTATGGAGATAATAATAAAGGGAAGATAATTGGAGAAGGTAACATTGGAGACAGCTTCAGAGCTAAGATAAAAAATATGATGTATGTAGATGGATTGAAGCACAATTTACTGAGCATAAGTCAACTGTGTGACAAAGGCTTTAAAGTGAATTTTAACAAAGAATGCTGCATAATTTCTGATGATAAAAGTGGTGAGGTACTGCACATAGGTAAAAGGAAAGGTAATATATATGTGATATCAATTGATCATGCATTATTCCATAAATCTTCTTGCCTAATAAGCAAAGTTGATGAAACTTGGCTGTGGCATAGAAGAGCAAGTCACATAAACATGCATCACATGAATAAGCTTATAAGAAAAGATTTAGTAATTGGATTACCTAAACTCAAGTTTGAGAAGGACAAGCTTTGTGATGCTTGTCAAAAGGGGAAACAAACAAAGAACTCTTTTCAAAGTAAAAACATTGTTTCCACCTCTAGACCACTTGAACTTCTTCACATTGATTTGTTTGGTCCTTCTAGAACTATGAGTTTAGGTGGGAATTATTATAGACTTGTGATTGTGGATGATTACTTAGATACACTTGGACTTTGTTTTTGAAATCCAAGAGTGATGTTTTCCTTGCTTTTAGAAAAATGGCTAAACTTACTCAAAATGAGAAAGGTTGTAAAATTGTCTCAATAAGAAGTGATCATGGTGGTGAATTCCAAAATGAACATTTTGAAAAATTCTGTGAGGAAAATCGTAGCTTTGAGCGCTTGTTTCCATTTATGATACATGATATCACTACTACAAAATATGCTATCAACATCACCAATTCAACATCGTTTACAAAAAAAACTGATGTTAAATTTTTTTGCGGTGTCATTTCATAATTAAATGGAATTTCTTAACATCGGTTTTCAAAAAAACCAATGTTATTAGTAATTAGTTAACATCGATTTTTGAAAATTGATATTGTCAAATGTGTAGATAAAATTGATTTTTAAATAAAATCGATGTTGACTCTTTTTTAATATTTCTAAACCTCTTCTCTAGCACCTTACTCTGCCTCACTTTTAAACCCTCATTTTGTCAAAGCTTCATTCCATTGCTATCACTCTCTCGGTTGTCACTGCCACTTCCCAAAATTTGAACGCCAGTTTCTAATCCTAGTTCTCACGTGTCCAGGTTAGATACAATGTTCGATGGCAAGTTCGAAAAGAAGGTCCAATTTTATTCCAGTAAATTCCCAAATCAATTTCTAAAATGCTTTTCCCTATTTTTAATTTTAATTTTTAATTAGTTAACACAATTTAATAAGTTTATTGAGAAAATGCCTGAGGGCTAGGCTTATGTTAGGTATTATATCTATTAAACTTGCGTGTGTATGATTGTGAAGTCTCACTATAATTGGTGGCTTGCTGCATGTTGTGTGTCAATCTTTTTTAATTTTTACTCCTTCTAATAAAATGTTTTGTTATTGTGGAGTTGAAAGATGTTACTTCCTTGAGTTCCCAAAAGTCTATTACTAAGGTCAGAATCTTATTTCAATGCTATTACTCTTCTTAAGGTGGATTCATTGAACTGTGGAAAGACTTCACTTGGTTTGTAATAGGTTTAACTTAATGGCTAAATAATCGTATTATATCGGGCATTACAAATCATTAGTTTAAAATGTAACACCCTGAAATTTTGATAACTAAAAATATATGTTTGATGTATTTCTTGTATTATTTGATTAGTTTAGATTAGTTGAATTGTTGTGTAAATTATCCTTGTGCAATTGTTTGGTGTGGATGATAGGTTAAGTGGAGTTTGATTGATTTGTGTTGGAAATGAGTGATTCCGATTTTGACCCATAACCTATTTTGGTAAAATCATAATTCTGGATTGGTTAACCGTTGGATCACCGTAAACTTTTAAAGGTAGGCTCCTAACCCATATATTCAAAGTTTGACCGTTGGAATTTATGAAATAATATTTGAAGCATGAGAAATTAAATTTTCACAGAAGCAGTGAAATTTCAAAAATTGGGTCAGCTTCGCCTGGGTGAGTAAAGTCGGTTACAAATTCGCACCAGTAGTGCAAAAGCACGAAAAAACCACCTTCTTCTTCCCGAAACAGCCACCCAACCCATCCCCCTCCTCCTCCACCACCCACAGCCAACGGTGACCGCCACGAGCCGTCGTTTCTTGCCGTTGAACCACTGCACGGAGAGAAACACTTTAATCGGTGCGGAATCTTCAAAACTTAACTTGAGGATTCGGTAGAGAACAGAGCCTCCAATCTTCCCTTTGCAATTTCTTCGAGGTAACCGTGTTTTCTATGCCTTCTCCTAGCTAGTCTGAAGCCTCTCTTGGTATCTCTTGTGATTTGGATACTATTATTGGATGTTTTTACAATTCCTTTGAAAAACCTTTGAAAATGAGACTTTGTAAAAGTTTCTTTTTTATAATATTGATGTCATTTTTGTGACCTTCGTTGAGCCCCGGTCACATTGGTGTGATCGTAATTCCAAAATGTTGTCCTTTTGGTGTGGACTTCCAAAACACTATTTTAGCTCCTTTTTAAATTTGAGTGGGTATTTGACCTCGAATGTTAATATTAACTTTGTCTTTGAAATCTATACTAAATTAACTTGGATTTGGTATATAGAGCTCTACATTTGGGCCAAAGCATGTGAACTTGAGAGAGCTCAAAACGTTGCTACTAGGAGCTAATAGAGGGAGATAGATAGGTAATGGGAGTTTATTGTTTGGTTACAGTTTTTGATACCATAGTTGGGGGTTAGGGAACCAATGATGGAGATATATGTCTATCCCTGTTATGTGTTGGTTTTCAAGAAATACTATGTTTTAAACTAATGGGATGCAATATATTTATTATTGATGTATGTTTATTCCTCTTGTGTGCTCATTTTCAAGAAAAACTATGTTTTTAACTTATGGGATGTGATGAATTTGTTATTAATGGATAAAATTGTGAATGATGTTGTTGTTGTAATGATTGGATTTTTGGAAAAAGTATTAATTACAGAAGATACTCTGCCCAAAATTTTATAATACGTTCTCCTATTTAATTCTTTATTAAATTTTTAAATTGACATAAGAGTTTGTTTTATATATTGTAGTCCTCCTCTTCAATTTAGAATTTTTCTAAAATATCAGTCTCGTGGTAATATGGATTATGAATGAATGAGGTTTATGATGATGATGTTGAAATGAAATGATGTTGATGATATTGAAATGAAATGATGTTGATGTTGTTGATGATATTGAAATGAAATGATATTGAGATGAGATGATGTTGATGTTGACATTGATGAAAGATAAAGTTGATTATTACAATGTCATTGTATGTTGTGTACACACATGGAGGGTGCATAACTGGATATCCATGCGGGGAAGAGTTTATGAATTTTAAACTTTCCTGGAGAAGAAAATGATTGCTTAGAATTTGGGTCTCTATCCACGATTAGTGCATTAATGAGCTCATGTTTGTATGTTGTGTATGTACATGGAGGTGCATGACTTATTGAATATCCTTGCAAGGAAGGGTTTATGAATTTTAAGCATCCCTAGAGAGGAAAAAGAATTGTTTAGAATTCCGATCCCTATATTGATGGTGCTCGTGTTTCATACTTCATAATTGCATGGATGAAAATAGAATGAAGGCAGTGTGTACCTGTGGTTTTTTATGGGATGAAAACGCGGGTACTAAGGGGCATGTCACTCAGTTTGGAATGCCCTTGTGACTTTGGCTGATCACCATGGAGGGGAATGACCAGTGCACGATAGGGTGACCCCGATAAACTACTGAATCATTCTTCTAAGAGAGGCTATTTCCATGAGGATGATACCACATTACATTCTGAGAGTTGAGTCAGGTGCATGCATCATTATGAACATAATTAATTTGAATTGTGGAAAAAGTTGATGACTACTTTGTTGAGCGTATGTTGAACTGATTGATTATTGAGAATGGTTGTGGTTATTGTTTTCTTGCTAATCATTGTTATCTGGTACTTATTGATCTTGTATGATAAACTCACCCTTGCAATTTTTGTACCGTGTGGTTGGTACCTATGATGATCGCGAACCTTTGTTCGTGGGAGTAGATGAGTGATCGGTGGTCGCACTCCGTCAAATTAATATTGATTTAAATGTAGTACTAGGAAGTGACTCCTAGGTCGTCTCTCAAGGATCAAATGTCGTCTGTGTAAGGATTTAAACGCGTAAGGGGGGTTTGTTTGTTGAACAGAATGCAGAATTTAAAACAGAACAGAATTATTAATTAAACTCAGTGATTAAAAACGAGTCAAACCCTTCGAACAGATTGCACCTCTAATATCCTCGGTTCACGAAAGGTAATCTGTCCTACTTAATCCTTATCAGTCCAGATTAATCAACTAAGCGAAGATTAACCTAAAACGTCATTACGCGGATTAAGCAAACGTGAACCTTGTTAGGGCAAGCTCTGAGAATTAAGCAAACTGAGATTACTGAATCAATCTAATCAGAATCATTAAGCATGATTCTAATTCGAAAAACACAGACAGAAACCCAAACAAGAAGAATCAAGCAGAAATCGAATCAGAAGAACAGGAACCTCCATTAAAGGGTTGCAATCTGTCCTAGGGTCCAACCCTAGGGTTTAGCCTTCCATTAATTCGAAATTA
>PYAF01006343.1:161777-179340 GCA_007407185.1 Glycine tomentella
TTCAATTATTAAACTGCCCTGAAAATAAAAATAGGAATAATTAAACTTAGAAAATCCAAATTAGTTAAAATCTGAATTATCGGTCCAATTAAATCCTAAATGAGAAACAGTGCAAAATATAAACAATTAAGCACAAGTTAGGGATTAAAATGAGTACAGAAAGATGAGTAAATAGTGACAAATAGTGACTCATCAATGAGCAGCAATAGGTGACCTTGGAGGGAGATCCTTTTTGTTGGAGCCGTCAAGCCGACGTGATAACGTTGGAATTTATTTTGGGAAGAGAGTTGTGTTGTATTATTAACTCTTTCTTAGTTGATTCCTTAAATATTTTTTTTGGTTGGGCATGTAAATTTCATACTTAAATACATGTAAAAACTAAACTAAGTTCTAACATGTGAATGACATATGTGGTTAAATTTATAGATAGTTGTATATTTATTTATTTATGTATTTGTGCGATGTCTGGTGAGTGTAGTATCGTGAAAAATTTATTATCATTTTCATAATCAGATTAATGGAGTTTTCATTAAAAGTTGAGATTACACGTTTAGAGTAGTGATATAGTATTAACGAGGCGGGTCGTTACATAAAATGTTATATTATTCATGGACATGTTGAAGACTTCTCAGCTACTTTAGATAGGGACAGACTGGGCATTCTGTCATATGTTGAATAATCTTGCTACTAGTAATTGTTGATGAAATGTTGCGTACACAGTTGATGCATTGGAGATATATGATTGATCCAAAGGTTAGGGAAGAGAGAACGGAGGGGGGACAGGTGGCACGTTCCAATCTAATTCTAATATGCTCTATTATTAGCTTCTTTATAGTTCCACACTTGTAACTTTTTGGTTATGCATGGCATGGAAGTGAAACTAACTCACTTGTAGTTGTAGCCTATGGTTGAGTTCCTTAGTGGGAGGCCCACTTTTCTTATCGCACAAACACCACTTCACTTTCCCACTTAGTGGGAGGCCCACTTTTGAGCTGCTATGTGTGCTTTCCCTCAATCCCTGTTTTCATTCAATACTGCTCCTATGCAAGGGCGGATCTACGTTGAAGATTTGGGGGGCAGTGCCCCCCCTTAAATATGGGCCAGAGACTGCGATGGTGGCTGGTGGAACGGGCGAACCGCGGTGGAATTGGGCAGTGCCCCCCTTAAATTTTCGTTGAAGAGAAGGAGAAGACGCAGAAAGCGCAGACCAGCAAACGCAGAAGAGGAGAAAACAAGTTAGGTTTCTATTATTTGGGCCTAATTTGCTTTCTATACCCACTTTTTTTCTTTCTGCAGTTTCATATTACATTTTCGAAATGAGCTTTTGAGTTTTAATTTAGGTAGTTGTTATTTACTGTCTTTTTTTATTATTAATACACTTTATTTGTGTTATCTTATCAAATTCAATTATTATTTTGGATTTTTCAGTATAGAATTATAGATGAATTTTCTTAATAAAATAATTTTAGTTATATACATATATAATATAATTTTAAGCGAATTCATAACCTTGTACATAAAACATTGATTGAAATTTTCTTTACAAAAAAAATTTTCGGGGGCGCTGCCCCCGAACCCCCATAACTAAATATGCAAACATAAAAAATATTTTTTGAAAGCTTTAAGTGCCCCCCCTTAATTTATTTTCTGGATCCGCCCCTGCTCCTATGCATGTGGATAGCTCTAGATTCAAACTCGCCAATAGAACTATGTCGTATCAATTCTTGTTGGGATCCTCTTGAGGTCATTGAGGTGTCTCTTGACAAACTGTATTCTCTACGTAACATATCAAAATCAGAATCAACAAAGGTGCCATCGGCCATCCTCTTGAATAGCGTAATTTTTTTATCATATTGGCCAGAATCATAAAGTGTGCTATGACTACATTTCAACCATTAGATAGATCATAACTTTCTTCTCCATAGTCTAAGGCTCTTACCACCTGATATCAATCACAAGTTATATCAGTAAATATTATCAATTTATCAAAAATGAAAAAAACAAACACTCATGTTATTAACTCCACTGAAAATATTTTCATGTAACTATTATATATAGGTCACATTACAACAGAAATGTTTCCATCCAAATACAACTGTCATAACAGATTGCTAGATATATAACTAACTATCTAACCCCTAGGTGTAGTATCTAATAATAAATGGCTTAAATGAGTTGAGATAGATTTGTTAGAAAGATAGTAATGAAAAATGAAAACAAGCACAAGCTTAAAATAGTATGTGGATGTTTTGATGCATAAGATCATAGCTCTTTGGTATTGCTATCACCTGAACTATACGAGGTCGTCTAGGAGCAAAGTGGCGAACACAAGCTGTGGCTGCCTCAACCATTCTGAGCATTTCACTCTCCAGAAAGTGTTTTTAGAGTCTTAGATCTGTTAGATCACTAAAATCACGTGTCTCAATTGCACAAAGGAGAAATAGACGAGCCTGTAAGCACAAGAGAATCTCATAAGAATAAGAATAACCAGAGTCATCGGTTGAACATATTAACTTGTGACCCAGAGTTTGATTATTGTAAAGTGAACTATTAAAATTAGTAAGTTTGTTCATAAACTTGACTTCTATTTTACTCACGTCATTCCACAAAGCCTATACAGTTTGACATTTTTCCATTTGTGTAATGTTAGAGCCGGAACATCTACATTCTACTCCAATGGTCCAAAATAAGGATTACCTATATGGGGGAACAACATTAACTTAATTAACATTTTTTTGGGGTGGGCACCACCATTATAATTTTATTTAGAAAAAAAACTAATAATAGTAATATTTTTAGACTCTATTAGAATTATTATTATTGAATCTTACTTGAGTGATCATTTTAGCTGTTCCATTTATTTATCATACAAATATCATTAAATATAAAAAATTCTGACACGATTATCCGCTCTTTTAAACTATATAGCGCTACTCTTCATTTAAATACCATATATTGTTGTTGCTCGTCTCTAATTTAATACTACTATATATCAAAATTTTGTTGTTGATGTTGTTAACTATTTATGCCTAAATAGGTTTCACCACATTTAGACTAGAAAAACTACTTTTGCATATTCTAATTTTTATTTAAATTGAAACCCTGTATCATATTTACTCATCAAGAGAAGCATGATGGTCTCTCTCTAAATAAGATGGATACCCATTAATATTTTTACTTTTTCCAATCAGCAAGAGTTTGTGCATTTTATGAATGTTCTTTTGATAATTTCTGATAGGACCTAGGAATTTATAGAATGAGTGACAAAGTAGTTAGTGAATTTAGTTCAATGGTGATAGTTGGCAGAGCAAGTGGGGTTAACTTGTATAGTAGAAGGGAGATTCAAATTTGTTAGTTTGAGAAAACATAGCAGTGACTCAGTTGTGAAAGGGTGAAACCATTTGTTGACAAGGAAATCCTTAGAAGGAGAATTGAGATTTGGGTTTGCAGTTATTAATAATAGAATTGTCCTTTCGCTTTTTATCTTTATATGTTTTCTTTGTTCTTTTTTGCAGATTCAAGTTGGATGTCTGTTAGTGTTATTATGTTTCATGGTTAGTCAGGGTAGTGTTATTATGTTAGACAGTTTGAAGAAACAAAGCATATTGCTTGTAAATAAGAAGCGTGGTTGGGAGTGAGAGGTATCTCCTGTCATTTTGTGAGAGAATTGGAGTCTTAGGGCATTGGGAGGTGTAGACCTTCAAGCCTGGGTACACTATAATAATAACATATGTAATTACTAAGCAAATAATAACAAGTTAAACATAAATCTTTGTAATTTATTTTACTTTTACACTAACGAAATACAACTTGATAGTAGTAGTAGATAAAAATAAAAATTTATTAACAAAATTGCAAATGAATATTGGCACAAGAAATTCAAAGAGAAAACATAATACTGGTACTTCAGTTCACGTGTTTAGGGCAGATTGGGAAATTCACGAGCACTTGTACTGTTCTACCTCCCTCTCATTTCCCTCAATCTCTATATCAGCAAATCTTCATCGTTATTCCTACTATTCACCTTCTTCTTTTTTCTTATATTTACTATCAAAAAAAAAAAAAAAAACAGTAGAAACAATGAGAAAGCAAGTTCACAAAGAAGCAAGGTGGCCGTGGAGGACGGAGGAGCTGCAGTGGACCCTGGCCGCAGAGGGATGTAGTTGCAGGAAATTTACATCAGTATTTGAAGTTATATATAAAAGTTGAACACTTAGTAGCTAGCTATCCGCTTCTTTTGGATTTGAACTAATACTTAGATTCTTCCGAAGTTTCAAAATGTTGTCAATGAGTTGTGTTTGATTTAAAGGAAGCTGCAAGAAGATTGAAACAAGGATGACTTTGAGTTTTAGCTTTTTACATGCCCAATTATTTTGATGGCATTTGTAATTGTCTAAGTGGTTCAAGTACATAGCCTAGTGATCATTGCATTGCATAATATATTCACATGCATTCATATGTAGAATATAAGTTTAAAATGTCTGCATTTACAAAGAAAACCTCATGGCTTAATCGATTATCACTGATAAGTAATCGATTACATGCTTGTGTTTAGTTCTGGAAAAGCCATGTTGAACACTTTAATCTATTATCTCCCTTGTGTAATCGATTACCAAGTGTTATTTCAAAATGTGTCTATATGTGTTAATCGATTACAGGAAATCGTAATCGATTACTTAATTCATTTCATTTAAAATGAAGAGTCTGCATTAATCGATTACAGTAAGGCGTAATTGATTACCAAGGCTTATTTACAATTTGAGTTTTCTGTCTTAATTGATTAAATTGTTTGTGAAAAAATTCCAGAAAGCTCAAGAACACATTAATCGATTAAATGATGTATTAATCGATTACATATGTTGAATTAATTGATTACACTTACGGTTTAATCGATTACATTCTATTAAAACTGTTTTTCTATAAAAAGCTTATGAGTCTATGGTTTTAATATGTTTTTAGAATTCAATTCTGCGAAATACCCAATACTCCCAAAGCTTTAGAAGTTGAGAAAAAGTCAGTTCTGAGTGAATAATATTCTACATCAAAACTTAAGATTCACTTTTCATTGTTGATGAAGTTTTGAGCTAAGTTTTAACAAGAGTCTTCAAGAAAGCTGTTCTTTGCAATTCATAAATTCAAACTCTGTTTGATTGGTTGTATTCATCTCATTCATATGCTAAGGATCATGAGGTGATATCTTTCTTGAACTTTAGACTGTGATAGTTTTTGTTTGCTTAAAAGTTTGTGTATTTTCCTAAGAGAAAATAGTTTCTTTAAAGTTGTTTCTAGAGAAGGGTTCTCTAGAAGGTAGGACAGAGTACTGTTCTCTGGTTCCTGATCTTAAGAAATCTATAGGGTTTAGATTTTGATTCTTTGTCTGGGTTTGACAAGGGAGATCTGTTGTAATAGCTTGTAAATAATTATATTTGTTTTAGTGAAAACTCTAACCTAGTGTTGATTTATTATATAACGGCCTTGATCATTTGAACATTCTCTGAGGAAACATCATTTTACATCCATGTAAATTGTTTCAATTATTTTTATACTTGCCTATTTGAAACCTTGCTGAATTTTATTTTCCTTATCAAGTGACATTTAAGTTAAACTATCCAAATGTTTGAAGATTAAATTGAGTAGATGAGTATGAATGGTTTGATTTGAGTGTGCTAAATACTCTATTTTTGAATTTAGTCCTATGTAAATATGGTTAAATCTGAACTTATGATTTTGTTTGTTAGTTGAGATTGTTAAAGTCTAATACATTTGAAAGTTGTACATTACTACAAAGACATTATTCAAAGATGGTTATTAAAGGCATATAACCGTCTTTGTAGCGAACGTCGTCGAAAGTCATAACTTTCGACAACAGTTCTAAAACCGTATTCGTAGATTAAAACTTCTAAGATGGTTCCTTATTAAAAGATGGTTTTTTAAATAAAAAAATTAAATACGTGTTTCTAAGGCAGTTTTATGGAAAAACCGTTTTAGAATGTTAACATACTAAGATGATTTTCCTAAAAACCGTCTTAGAAACATGTTTTTTTTTAATAAAAAAATAGACAATGTTTCTAAGACGGTTTTTCCTAAACACCGTCTTAGAATAGTGTAATTTTTTTTATATAAAAAAACAGACATAAGACGGTTTTTAGTAATAACCATCTTAGAATGTTCACATTCTATGACGGTTACTACTAAAAATCATCTTAGAATATAGTCATTTTAAAAAATAAAAAATTTCTAATCTAAGACGGTTGTTAGAATGTAGAATTTCTAAGTCAATTTTCCAAAGAATCGTCTTACAATTTTTTTTTAAAAAATATATTTAGAAATTGAAGATTCTAAGACGATTTTCTGTAAAAACTGTCTTAGTATGTATACTTTCTGAAACAATTTTTTCAAAGAAATGTCTTAGAATGTATTTTTTTAAACAAAATTATTATTATAACAAATTACTAATTGGTTGGCCAAATATTGTGGGTGGGCCAAAAACTGATAATAAAGCAAAGATAAGCATATTAGAAAGAGAACAAATTACAATATAAATGGCATAAGTCATGTCAAATATTTCTATGCTTAATATAAAATATAATTTTAATAAGCCAAGTTAAATTAAATGATCTTTTGGCCATTTCATTATCTTTCAAGTCTTTCTATCCATTAGTTAACATCAATGAAGTTAACCATATGATGAAACTCAACATAAGTGCCATATGTTATATTAGGACATTAATGAAGCATTCATATACAAGAAGGAATAATAGCAAAAGTTGTAGAATTAAATTAGGGGAATTATATTTAGATTTGAAATTTCCATATTGTAAATAAAGCATGATGAATTTAAAGTTGAGATTGTAGATACCAAGCACATAAATAAGGAAGCAAAATTTAATCCATTATAACTTGTCACATATTGCTGAGGAATGTCATTGAGATCATGATTCACTAATATGTTGTATATCCATTGAAGAACGTACTTTCCACTAGAAGGCCTGTTGAATAAAGATTTACAAAATGTCAAGAGAATTGACTACATATGCTTTGGCATTTATGGAAAAGAAAACAAATTAAAAGATATCACAATTGCTTGTTTCCACTGTTTCTACAAAATTTTAAAACAGGAAAAATGTGAGAACAAGTTGGCATTTTTCTAAAGTATTTATGAAAACAAGATGTTTTCTGAAAACAAATAGGACCTAAGCTTAATAACATCTTCCTTAACATGATTACAAGCCAACACTAATTCCCATTCTTCTAAATTACTTGAGTTGGTGAAGTATTTATCATAAGATAACATTTAGTTCGAGAATTAATATAAAATTTACCACACTACCATTTGGTTCATTTTGATTCCAATTCTACCCTGATGTTATAGTTAGTTAGTTAGAGGGGTCTAGGAGGTAAATAAATAGGAGGAGGGTGTCAGGCAAGAGGCATTCAGTCTTGAATCATTTTAGAATTGAGCTTTTGCTACCTATAAAAGAAGAAATCATTTTTGAGGGAGAACAATTGTTGGAGCCTGGAGGAGAGATGTCTCTATTTTTCATCCCTTCCTATTCCTATTCTTAGTTCCTAACACATTGGTATTCCATTTCAAGTTGAGGAAGGAACTAGACATCCAATGCTACCCATAACTTAAGTTACTTAACATTACTCCTAGAATAACATTGGTTTATTGTAATATTGCAATAAAACAATGAACAAACAAGAGAAAATTTAGAACATTATAGCATAGGCAAGAGACCTTTCAGAGGAAAGCCCAAGAAAAGAAACCAAACCTTGATTGCCATATAGCCAGTAACACTTCTAGTAGCTCCTTGCTTTGGTTGACTTCATAGACAAAACAACTGCTGTTATCTGATAAATGGATCTTAAGGCACATAAACAATTGCGTGCAAATTTTAAAAATATGGACAATTAAGATAATGCAATGACAATATAAAAAGTAAATAGATAAAGGAACATCTGGAACCAAAGGTAATAGCAAAAGACAGTCCCATTGACTTATAAACTAACCTTTTTCACTGGAATAGTAGCTTCCAGATCAGTACCCTTCAACAACTTACAACAAAGTTCAATGTTTTATGCATAGTCACTTTCACTGGAAATCATCCCTAGGGATCTCATCTGGTCCTTCATGCAAATTACATCGATCTCGCTTTGTGCCATATCATCTGCATAGATTGGTAAAATCAATAGGTTAAGCAAAGCACAAAAGAAGTGCCAATGCATCTTCTACTCTACTTTATACTTAGTAGCAGCAATGAACAAAAGACAAAGGCAAATTATATCATTTGCTGGTGGAAATGCCAATCAGAATTTGACCCCACTATACAGCTAAACTAGTTACACTTGCAAGTTATGGAAGACAAGTTTAACTTGATCTAGTTCGCCGACCATGGTTTACATAATCCTAAGGCATTTCACTCATCTATGAGAAAAAGTAAGCTAATTTACTCTTTTGTTGGCTTCTTTCCCCATTTCTTCCAAGATAGAAGTTGATCTGTGCTTGTATAACTCACACATGTTGATCTGTGTTTTCTTTGTTTCCATAGTTACTAATTCATTGATTAACCTATACAATCCAAAAGTTCAAAAGTCAGATTCTAATATATCATTAATTCATGAGGGATTGAAGCATCTCTAACACTAAACATAATACATGTGATATAGCAGCAAGAAAAATCCATCGTAGTAGGAAAAAAAATAGGAGCCATTAGAGTAAAGTAGTGACTAGTGACATAGGAAATCTAGCTAACCAGCCCTCAATTATGGCAGTGTTATCCAACAAAGAATTTTCTTGTGTTATGACAACACCCTGCATTATAGCATGGACATTAGTGAGTTTAACCATTTCCACAAATTGAAACTGACAACAGGCATGCAAGTGAGTTTAACAATTTCCACAAATTGAAATTGGAACCCTAGATGTTGTTTCAAAGAGTGAGAGGGTGAGTGAGAATACGAAGAGGTGAGAGAGTACATAGAAGGAGAAATCAAATATTTAAAAAAGTGAAAAAGCTTCTTCAACCATCTTAGAATGATAGCCTTTTAAGATGGTTTTCAAAAAACCGCCTTCAAATGGAAATCATTCTAAGACAATTTTGAAAATCGTCTTAGAATGGTAGTTTCTAAGACGGTTTTTGCAAAATCGTCTTAGAATGGTTATATTTATTTATAAAAATGTCACCATATTTCTTTCTAAGACAGTTTTTGAACAATCGATGTTAAATCAATGTCGTAAAAAGTCCTTTTTCTAGTAGTGGTAACAATTCTTATGCTGAGTTTACTTATTAAAAAATATTTTTTTTCTTTTTCCTCTTTATTTGATAGGGAATTCACTACAAGAAAAATCTTTATTAACAAAGAAATATTTCCCACAGAACATTTTATGTCGAAAATGGGTTAATTACCGACGAAACTTACCGACGGATGGTATTCTGTGGAAAATGCTTGAATTACAGGTAGAATTTACCGACGGACAAATTTTCCGTCGGAAAGTATAAATTACCAA
The DNA here is from genome assembly GCA_007407185.1 of Glycine tomentella. NCBI lineage: Eukaryota > Viridiplantae > Streptophyta > Magnoliopsida > Fabales > Fabaceae > Glycine > Glycine tomentella. The sequence continues at coordinate 171,289 of PYAF01006343.1, forward strand.
TGGATTTTTATCCACTGATTTAAATCTGTGAGAAATTTAAATATTACTGATGAAATTTTTCGACAGAATTTGTTTCCGTCAGAAATTAAAATTATACCCAAAATTAAAATAACCAACCCTAACGAGGGACTCAAGGAATCCCTTTGGTGATTTTCGAAAGCTCTACCTTTTGTGACGCTGTCGTTGGATGATCATGTCTACCCTTTGTTCAACGCGTAGCAGTTCCATGCAAAGAACTTGTTCGCACTTCAGGTATTGTTTTGTTCTCCAATTGTTTCAATTTCTAAGTTGGAAAGGAAGGAAGGAAGGAAGAATGAAACGTTGAAATTTAAAATATGCTTAATGATTGTTAGGAACTGTATTTGTATTAAAGTTTACTTCGTCAGGGGGGAAGAAGAAGAAGAAGAAAAGGATTTCATTACAACTGTTAAGCTCCAAAATTGAATTCACTATCCAACCTCCATCCTTCATTCAGGTTTCACTCATATTCACTCCTATTCCCCCTCTTTGTTTTTTCCTTCCTTAATTGTATCTATGCATTCCATTAGATGCTGCAATACTCATTTTGGTTTACAATTTTAAGCCAGCACCATGAAGCGTGCCCTAGAATTTGATTTTTTGTTTTTGTTATTAATGTAGCAATTTGTTTTGGAATTGAATTGCTCCTGCAATACTCATTTTACTTTTTTCACCAGTAAGGTTTTAAATTTGTTTAATTTAGTTTAACAAATCAGTTATGTACGTCTCTATGTATTTAATTTGTTGGATATGATCTTTCGCTTTTGGACTTTTTGTATATCTTAATTGAAAGGAGCTTCAAAGTTTTATCATATATTCCTAGATATGTATATGCAATTATATATACTTGAGTCAGATAGGAAAAAGGAGCAATGTAGTCATAGAATTAAGGATTAAGATAGACCATTAATGATGATATGATATCTATTGGATGTTAGAAAGGAAGGAAGATCCAGTGTCAATAACAGATAGAGAATAAAGACATATTATCTGCTTTTCATATTGAATATGGAGAATGTGGCTCTGGGAAGAGGCTACTTAGCTCTTATCTGTACTTCCTTTCAAAGAGTGCTTTGCATTTCCAACTTTTTTAATAGCACAATCTCTTGTAAACATTTGTAGAAATATCAACATTTCTATTATGATATCTAGGCCTATCTTCTATAGTAACTGTTATTGGAATATGTATCCCATCAAGTGTTCTAATCGAATTCTAAAAACATTTCAAAATAAAAAAAGATTGTAATCACTTAAAGTACCTTATAATTACTGACAAATGAAAAACTTACCTTAAATTATCTCCATTTGTTTCCACATAGCCCTCTAGATTATAGTCATGAAACTTCAAATATTCTTTGCTTACTTTCATTATAGCTCGCAGGACATTCTTGAATTGCCTACTTATGTCTCATTTGATGCTATACAAGATCAAGCTTATATCTATTGTTGTATTTCCTCAAAAGAAAATAAAAAGTATTGTTTTAATCACCAACTCAAGTATGTATGGACAAAATATTTGAGGAACCTCAACAAAACCTCGTGAAGTAATGCACATTGAGGTCAAAAACCATTTAAAATGTATTGGTCTAAAAGTAAGTCTCGTCTCATTTTATCCATAGGGACTGTGCTCTATCAGTATCATATATTATAAGTAGTTATCTTGAAATTAAAGGCTATAACTCAAACACACACATATATAATACATTATCAAGTGTTACAGAATGCTACACTAGTTAATTATTGATTTAAACCCTAGACGGTGTACTATATGACATTACTAATTGATTGGGACATGAGCTTGACCATTGGTTCACTAAATTTCCTTGATCTTTCTTCTTTGTGATGAACATACCTATTTTTACACATGTAAGAATGAGAAACAACTATCTCTATTTTAAACTCAGCATTTTTCTCAACTTTCTGGTGCGTTAACATCAATAGGTATCTCAAATTTTGATCTTTAGTATCCATCTTTTGATCAGAGAAGCTACTAAGTAAGAATAGTATTGTCTTTGAAGATAGTGGGGAAAATCATGTCAATTTCAAGAACTCAAATGGGGTGTCTCTTGGTGCTCATACTAGTACTATTAAGCAGTTCTTGTATGAACCATGGAGCATTAGGTGCGAGATATGGAAAAGAAGTGGAACATACACACAAGTTTACAATATGGTGGAAAAGCTTTAGTCATGAAACAACTCGAGCCTCCTTTAAGTTTTTGAAGAACTATGTCATTGTTACTATGTTGGCCAACCTCCTAACAAATACATAATACTAAAATTTATTTGAAAGGGAGACATACATGCACTGTTATTTTTCTAACCTTAGTCTCTAGTAGCCCATTACTCTTCTCAGCAACAAGTTTCCAGTTTTCTGTTCTCACTTTAGAATCAGAGATCTTACTAGTATCACCAATTCATTTGCTTCCTTTCAATTCCTTACTATAAAAATGTAATCAAGCTTGTGGGACATGAAATAAAGCTAGTATTGGCAGAGACAATGGACCCATTACACTCATGCTCCACGTAAGACTTTCTGTATGTAATACCTAATTAAGAAAGGTTTAGCCTCACTTGTTAGTTAGGAAAGATCAAGGTCTCTCAAATACCCTGAGAAAATAACCATTTGTATCATCATCTACGTTTGGACCAGAGTAACTTAAGTTTTTTCATTGGAAATACAGTACAAACTTATTTTTGTTTTATGATTTCCTTCTATCTTTGGTCCAGTCCTATCAACATATGTGTTGACTTCTGGCAAAAATAGTCAACAGTGGGTCATAGACTACTTGAAATTGTATAGCCAACTTTAATTAAGCTATTTTATGCAGTCTTGTAATATCATGTTTCTTAATGTGCTTTTCTTTTGTTCTAGATGAAGAGGAAGAAAGCTTCACATGCTGGTATGTTCGACATAGCAAATACTGCAAATAGGCCTATGATACATATTGGTGGATAAGGTCTGTTCATCTTTCCTTCTACCAATAAAGGTTTTTCTTAAAATATTTATCTTACAATTTACTGAGAGACACAATGGTTTGTCTCTCAATAAATTGCTTATACATCAGGCAACCATAGCAGCCCCAACCAGAAACACCTTGAATTGAGTATTGGCTGAGAGCCTGAGATCTTCTTTGATAGTCAATTTTACTCTTTGTAGAGTGATACAATTTTTCAGTTGTGCCTAGGCATATATTTTGCTAAATGTTTGTGTCTATTGCATAAACTACATCACTTGAACTCAGTTGCAGTATCAGCGGCTAATGCAAATTTGGACTTAGGTTTTCAGATCTTATGTAATTATTTCTCCATAGGTTTAGATTTTAGACAATGTGTTAATCCTTTCTCCATTGGTAGTTTGTTTTCCAGACGAGGTTTAAATCTTAGCATGTCACTCTATTTATTTCTTTTATGGCACACATTACAAAATGAAATTTGGAGAAGGTTGGCAATGCCTGTTACGAGGAAGAAAGGATTAACATTTTTTTTGTGTAGAATACCAATGAGAATAAGTATAACAGTGAGTTTTACGTTGGTTGTTGACGGCCTAACATGATCTTCATCCATAACTCTCCATATAGCCAATTTCACTTAGTGGGATAAGACTTTGTTGTTATTGTACAATAACAATGAGATTTGAACCTAGAAATCAACATCGGCAACTGCATCAAGCTCAAAACTAGCACAAACACCAACATTCAAGCCCAACATCGACCTGACATTTGGATCAAAGCCCAACATCGATTGGCAACTACATTCAAGTCGAGAACCTGGCAAGCATAAGCAAAAACCCTGTATGCTACCTATATTAGGCTCCCAAATAAAACTGATTCACATCTTTACTTATTTCTTACCATAATAATCATAAAAATTTCATTATTTAGATTATTTGATAAGAAATTAATAAAGAGAGGCAACTGTGAATACCCAATTTTATCCGAGTGTATTTTTATCTTTTTGAATAAAAATTATTTTAAATAGTTTTGAAAAGAAACAAATCAAAGAAGATGTGGTAGTTACAACAAGACTTAGTCATCGAAAGATATTTCAGTTTCACTGGTGTAACAGTCGTTGAATTGAGAAAAAATAAAGCGGTTACTAAAAGATAAGATCATGAAGCCACGTGCCTAAAAACAATGACATCATGGTATAGTGGAATCAGTTGGTTACTTGGCAATCAAGTTGTTCTTGGATTATAAAAGAGACCCACTAACACTCATAAAAAATGAAATTTGGAGAAGATGTAACGATCCGTCTCATCGCTACGATATCATTACTCTAAACTTATATTTTTTTGCGATAGTACATTCATCAAAAAACGCACACACATACGTAAATAAATACACACACACTCGCGCGCTCACACACACACACACATATATATAGATAGATATAGATATAGATATATTAAACAAATACATATTATTCACATATCAGAAGATAATTTAGTTTTTACATATATGTGTGTGTGTGTGTGTGTATGTATAAGCTTGAGATTACATGTTCGATCAAAGAGAAACAAGGAACCTACTAAGAAAGAGTTGATAACAAAACACAACTCTCTCCCAAAATGAATTCCAACGTTATCACGTTAGGTTCGCAACTCCAACAAAAAGATCTCTCTCTAATATCACCTATTGCTGCTCATCTGTTCCCACAAACGAAGATTCACGATCATCACAGGTACTAACCACACAGTACAAAATTGCAAGGGAGAGTTCATTATACAAGGTCAACTGGGCCTCCCGCCCTGAGACTGCTCCTCTCTGCTAGAAGCGTCACCTGTAACCACATAAACCCCACACGGGGTAAGATATATATATCTCAGTAAGCTCAGGATCCTTGGAGGCATCTCCTCCACCCTAGCCCACTCTCCATGACACAAACAAAGGGCATCACAATCATACAGGCCTCCCGGCCCTCATAACAATATAAGCAAGTCATCTTGCTCTATGTACGGAGTATCATCATCAACGCCAACCTCAATGTGAGACCGGAACTCACACCCGTGCCATCCCATCGGGAGCTACCCCTTACGCATAGACGCACGTATATGGCACCTCCGAGAATAGGCAATCAACCACGATGGGACACACCTATCTCTTGGTCTTAAGGGATCATCATCACCCTGGGATCATCATCACCCACGAGCAAACCAAACTAGGAGGTGCGCTTTCCTCCTAGGGAGGTCCATATCTATCTTACTGGCCAGAAGATCTAATCACAGGTATCATACATGTTCAAGCATAGATGCAGCATACATATCATTATGAGGATGCAACAACCAACAATGAATGCATCATGAATGCAACCATCACTCCCTTAGAGTGTGGTGGAGCACACAAGTGGGAAATATCTCCAAGGGACCAAGAACTTACCTGGCAAACCCGAGCTCTGCAGTTCTTTCCCTGCTCTGTGGCCTACGCCACCGACACCCTCGGTGTCACACCCTAGCAAGGCACACAAACATATATCACAACCAATTCAAGCATACAATCAAGTACAAGCATCTCAAGCAGTCCTCAACTGCTACAATGAAAGGAACCTCAGTCCTTCCCATAAGCTTTAAGTCATCTAACCTATGGTTCATCATAGCCCAGTACACACTAGGCCTCACATAGACCCTCAGAGGTCTATCACAGTGTCATCATGGCATTAGAGTCACCACAGACTCAATGCAAGCCAAACATAATGAGCTCTAAGCTCTTTCCAGACCAATAACTCAAGAACTCAAATATAGCTTGAACGGTCCATATCACACCCAAGGCACCGTTCATTTGGCCTCTCAGGCACAACAAAACCATAACTAAGGCTCTTGCATGTCAAAACAACATTCACAAGTGACCCAACACAAGTCACACATGCATACTCAGAGCCAAGAATCAAAGTTCACCAAACTACAATCTGAGAGCTAATCCTTCATCACTAAACTGATCTAAATACACTTTTCTACAGGACCCATGGCTAATTCTAGCCCTAGCTCAAGTGGGTCACTATTCACCCAAAACCCCAAATCACAAATCAACCGGGAAATCTCGAGTTTCATACCTCAGAAATGGAGAGGAAGGCCTCTGGACCTCTTCCCTTAGCCCAGGTGTCCGTGAATCGGCGCTGTTCCTCGCCAAACTCGAGCTCTTCAACTTTCCCTTGAGAAAAGAATTTCTCAGAATAAGGGGTTTTTGGAGAAAATGATGAAGAATTCAAGCTCACTAGAGGTTTCTCACAAGATTGGTGGTTATAGGAAGTGATTAGGTCAAGAAATAAAGGATTATGAAGCTTGGAAGCCTCAAAAATGGAGGTGGGGCGCTGGAGAAGAAGAGAAAACAGTTTTCTCTTCAAAAAATCGCGTTTTGGGCCTTTTATACTGGGTCTGCCCACGATCCCACGCTAATCGTGCCATATCTGGCGCTATTCGCGCCAAATTCGCGCAACAAAAGGCTTCCTGGGCTCTTATGGCGCTAACCGCGCCACTACGGCGCTAACCGTGCCAACTGGGCGCATCTGTGGCGCTACTCGCGCCAAACTGACGCTATTCGTGCCATCAGACCGCATGAAATGGCCTTCTGGTGAAATCTCACGCTACTGGCGCCATGTCCCACGCTATTGGCGCTGCATGCCCACGCTAACCGCGTCGTTCCCACGCTGTTAGCATGAGACCCTTTTTTTTTTTTTTTTGGGAAAACTGGGTTATTATACTATTCAAACCCCCCTTCTAGTGTGTTTCAAGTATTTCAATGGTATCAGAGCTTGGCCTCTAGTTTAAGCTCTTAACAGAGAAGAGGAAAGAAAACTCCTAAAAAGATGGGAGAAGAAAATGTTGTGAACAAGCCCCCCATGTTCAGGGGAGCCAACTACAAATATTGGAAGGAAAGAATTATTGCTTTTTTTGAATCTACTCACATCGATATGTAAAACATTGTAGAAAAGGCAATCACATTCCTTTAGACGCTCATAGAAACGAGATCCACATGGACAGATGGACGGATGAACATAAGTCCAAACTTCTTCTCAACTCTTAAGCAAGAAATGCTTTGTTGTCCGCTCTACCTCAAGAAGAGTACTGCAAAGTTCACAACTTCAGAAGTGCCAAACAGATGTGGGACACCTTAGTAATTACCTATGAAGGGTCCTCTAAGGGAAAACGCAAAAAGTTGAGTTTTTGGGCATGTAAGTATGAACTCTTCAGCATGGATGAGGGAATATCCAAACCATGTTTGGTCGCTTCCAAACTATTTTGAATGAGGTTTTCTCTCTAGGTAGACATTATGATAATTATGATCACATCAATAAAATCTTACAAAATTTATCTAGAAAGTGAAACCACATCTTACAGCCTTAAGAGCCATTAAGAATCTTAACTCAATTACTCCTGAAGAGCTCGTCAGAATCCTCAAAGTTCACGAGCAAGAGCTTGCTCAAGATGAAGGAATAAATAAAGGGAAATCACTGGCTCTTATGGTTCAAAGACCAAAACATAACTCTGCATCCATGGAGTCATCGTCTAAAGCCTTTGTTGTGAATGATGCTTTAGAAGAATAATCCGATAATGATGACTCTGACGAAGAAGATGATGAACTAAGTTTGATCACAAGAAAGATTAGAAATATGTGAAGAAACAAGAACCCCTCTAGGTTCAACGGATCATCCAAAAGATCCTTCCACAAGTAAGAGAAAAGTTCAATCATTAGCTATGAGTACAAGAAATTGAGGCACTTCAATTCGAAATGTCCTGACCTTGAAAAGCCAAGGATAAGAATAAAAATTATCCAAATCCAAAAAGAAGAGTCTCATGAGCACTTGGGAGGACTTAGACGATTCCTCATCTAACGAGAATAATGAGTGTAACACCCCAATATTTTTTCCTATTAAATATGGATTGGAAGAAATATTTAGGATGATTAGAAAATTAAAATTCATTAGCTTCTAAGATTTTTGAGTTTAATACATCTTTGAAATAAAATTCAATTTAAGTTATTCTAATTAATAGAAAATTTTAAGAGAATGATAAACATAATTTTAGGAATTTTCTTGTACTTA
>PYAF01006344.1:4825-18201 GCA_007407185.1 Glycine tomentella
ATTAGTTTAGAATTAAGTAAATTTGTTACTTTATTGTTTTTAATCCTATTCAATACCAATTGAGTGTTTTCAGGCATAAAGAGAAGTTTAAAGAGCAGAAAAAGAAGGAAAGCAAGATTTGAGTCTGGCGCGGATCGCGCCATCCATCGCGCTGATCGCGCCAAGTGCAGGATTGAAGCTTTGCTCTCGAAGGACTCACACTATTCGCGTCAGATCCGCGCCGTCAGCGCCACAGAAGACCAGATCCAGCATTTCAACTCGAACATTCCACGCTGGTAGCGTGGAATGTCACGCTATTAGTGCTAAGTTTTCGAACAAACCGCACTAACCGCGCAGGATCGCGCGCGAGTCGCGCCGGCTTATTCTGTTGCCTTAATTAAAAGATTTGTTTTGAATTTTGCTCGAGGAAAGTGCCTTATTACTTGATTTAGCTTTATTTATAAATAAGGGGGCATTCAGGATCATAGGATATAATCCACAATCATCACCAATTCATCTTCCTTCATCTTTCACTCACCCAACCCTAGAAATCAAGCATCAAGGCCAGAGTTACTGCACAACCATGAATTCCATTACAGCTTTGATGTATTTGAGGCCTATGGCTGGCTAATTCTTGTATTGTGGGAAGGCCATGAACCTATGAAAGCTTTTCTGTAATTTGATTGGTATTGAATAATATGTTTTAATTGTTTTACTCTATTCTGCATTTCTCTTTTACTCTTATTTGAACTTGATCACTTCAATTAAGAACATAGGGTTAGAATTCGCAATGGGGACGTTGGGGTTCTAATTTCTGAACTGAATTAGGGTAACAGTTGTTCCTCACCTAGGAATAGGGATGCGTGGCTGCAGAGTTGATAATAGGAGCTTTTGAATGCTTAATCTGATAAAATCCACTAAGGAATTAGGTTTTCGATTCAGGTTAAAGGGTTAATTCACTAAGGAATTAGGGATTAGCTAACTTAGGAAAGGCTTATTTTCTAAACAATTAACAACAGGAATCTCTTATGATGTGTTCTCTACATGCTTAGTTTGACAGAATCGCTGAGAGCTTAAGGTTCTCGATCGAATTAAAGAGTGAAATCGCTAGTTATCTAGGATTTACGACTAAAGGAGAGACTTATCATTTGTGAACGTTAATGTTACATAACCAGTCAAGTAAAGGAGTAGTGATCATAGGGGGATTGCGCCTAACCACAATTAAACGTCCATTGGTAACTTCCCTAAATCAATTTACTGCATATTTCTTTAATTCTTGTCTTTTAATTACACAATCAACCAAACTTTTCAACAACACTTTTCTGCGTATTTTCTGTTTTCTATTTTAATCATATTGGTTAACATTGCTGTGAAATTACCCCAATCCCTGTGGAAACGATACTCTACTTACCTAAACTTTATTACTTGTAAACAAATCGGTGCACTTGTCGTAATCGCACAACAGTACCTAAAGGAGCTATTGAATGTTGATGAACATCGATGTTGGATTCAGGGGAAGCTACTTAAAGAATGCAAAGGAAGTTTAATTCAAGCATTGGTTTTGGGCTTTCAACATGTAATGGATGCCTTAAAGATTAATTAGTGTGAAATGTGTAAGAGAAAAGCAATTCTGGTGATCCAAATGCATTGCATTCATATTAATCCATAATTAACTTAATTGGTTTCATAAAAATCACAAGGCTTTGGCAATTTGACTAAGTTTCTAAACTAATTCGAAGGTTTTTGGAAAAATGCATTTTGCACTTATGTAATCTATTACCTTAAGTCTTTAATCGATTATTTTGTTCTTTATCTATTCAGAAAAAGCTTTCAAGAACAATGTAATTGATTATCTATCAGAATAATCGATTATTTGACCTTTGTTTTCATATGAACTGCCTTGTTGAAACACTTTAATCGATTATTATTGGGAAGTAATCGATTACATGGTTATATATGTTTTTAAGTTGTGCTGGGATAATCGATTACCACAGTATTGTAATCGATTACAAAGGCTTATTTGAAAAAGTCATTTCCCTGCTTTAATCGATTACTGTTTCTCGTAATCGATTACATTGTATATTAGTGCTAACAAGCTTTCCTGGTTTAATCGATTACCATATGACGTAATCGATTACATAGTTCATTCAGTTTTTAGAGACTCCTGCTTTAATCGATTACCACATTATTGTAATCGATTACACTGTGTATTTTGTTATTCTGAGTCTCATGTCTTAATTGATTACCTATCGGAATAATCGATTATTTTGCTCATTGCTCATACCCAGAAACTATGTTGAACACTTTAATCGATTACATGGTTTATTTAATCGATTACATGTGCGAAATAATCAATTATTGGGTCTGTTTAATCAATTACAGTTAGTTACAAAAAACTGTTATAAATAGGATTGATGCTCAGCTGCTTGAATAACTTAGTGGAACATTACCCATACGTAGTTTCTAAGCTTTAACAGTCTTGTGAGCATTCTAAAGTGATTTCTAAGGGTTTAATTGTGTCTTGCTCCATTGTGCTTTGATCATGTGTGTTTGAGTCATTCTTGGAGCTTGAAACCATTTCAAGATTAAGGAAAGTTTTGCTTATTGATTTGTAATCATTCAACCTGATCTGATAACTTCATTTTTCATTGCATACATTGGATCATCAAGTTGTTTCTCTCCTTAATCTGATTGTAATTTTCGTTTTGGATTTTCTTTGTAATTTGGCTATTGTAATTGGATTCTTGCTTGAAACTAGAGAAGGGGTTCTCTAGGTGGAAGAACTGAGTAGTGTTCTCAGGTTCTTGTCTCTTAGAATCTAATAGGGTTTTAGATTTCTGTACTTTATCTAGGGTTGATAAAGTGAGACATTGTAATTGGTTGTAAGAACAGAAAATTATAATAGTGGAACTCTAACCTAGTCTTGGTTGGAAGAAAACTGGATCTAGCTTCTAGTGTTGAAGTAAACCAGTATAAATCTGATTGTGTCTTGCTTCTCTATCCCTTAACTCATCATATTCATTGTATTCTTGATTAAATAGCTTGACCAACAAAGTCAGTTTTGATCCATTGAATTCCTTAGGACTGAGCTACTTGATTGAATAAGGTTTCTTGGTTTTGAAAAGTGATACAGATCCTAGGAACTCTGATTTTGATTAAAGAAATTTTTAATTTACCAAGATTTAACCAGTTAACCCTCTACTCTGGGTTAAGTGTGAGATATTCATATTATTTACAATCGAGACCTCGAATTTCTCAAATCGCTCCCTCAGCATCTACCAGCTCAACTTTTGCAATCTTCGGATCTCGTTCGACACCTTGAGGGTTAATTATGTTTCCTCTTTGGTTGTTTTAATTTCTTGCTCTAACTTGCGGATTTATCACTTGTGATATTTTGCAGGAATCATGACTCAGGGCAACACCAACATGAATCTTTCAGCAAGCACGGAGAAACCGGATGGTTGCCGATAGTGGTCCCTCTCTAAACCCTACTGCTAACCAAACACCAGGTCCACGTGAGGTTTCGACTAATGTGGTGCCCCCGGTCGGCAGGGTCCCTAAGGGGAAGCAGAAGCATAAGAAGCATAGCCACCAGGAGCACTGAAGTGGCTCGAAGCATGCTCCAAGAACCGGGAAGGTACCTACTGGGAGAAGAGGCTCAAGAAGTCGATGTTTGGGGTTCCAACCTGTTGTTGCCACCAACTTGGGCAATCTCCCAAAAATGATTTTAGAGCACGGCCGCTAGGTCTTAAGCAAAGGCAATGATGCTGCCAATTGGGCCAACTATTGGGTATTGCTTTCCAAGATGTCGGTAGTCACTCAACACCTTCATAGGCCGTCCAACGTTGAAGCCTTAAAGGACTAGCTGCAGAAGGCCGAGGATTCGTTGAACTCAACGCTTCAAGCCAACATGAAGCTGGCTGGTGACAACAAGAACCTGGAGGACCGAGTGCTTGCTTTGTCGAATGATAGTAAAGGGCTGGAGACTCGCACTCCAAATGTTGAGGCCTTGGTTAGGTCTAGGGATATTGAAATTGCTAAGCTTTAGTTGGCCTTGGCTAATGCCAACAAGGAAAAACAGAGGAGTTTAATGCTGAGAAGGAATAGATTCAGTAGAAGGCCTTCGATGATGTGTACAATGCATATGAGGTCGGCTTCAACCACTGCTTTCAACAGGTGCTGCATATGTGCGATGTCTCCGACCCCCGGGTCTATGACATTAACAAGGGTATCTATGAAGGGGAGCTTGTTCTAATTGGCGACATTCCAGAAGAGGATGTTGTCCCTTCACCCAGAGCCCGACAACCCCAGCCAAGGAGGTCGAGGACGAAGAGCATGTAGATCCTAGGGACTAAGTTCTTTAGGTTTTACACATGTTTTTTGGTGTAGTTTCCTTTTGCATTTTGTAACTAACGATCTTCAGCATCTTTTTGTAATCACCCTTTGTAGGTCTCAACTTTAATGAATGAATATTTATTTTCCAAGTGTTAGTGCTCTTGCCATATTTTTCATATTGCTGATAGTAGCTTCTTTATTTTTGTTGTCAGCTAGATAGGGTATTTGATGCGCAACATGATAAAAGAAATTTGCACAAGTTTATCTTTTAACCAAAGCGTAAGGATTGTTAACCTTAGTCATATAACTTTAATAAACCTCACCGAAGTATAATTTTAATAGATTAACGAGTCTATGAAGTTTGACCTCGACCATTGAGAATACTCAGAAGGAACTACAAATAAATTGAATTAAGTTCAACCTTAGCCGAGGAGAGTACTCGGGAGGGAATTGTGAATAACTTTGATTACATTTGACCTCAGCTGAGGAGAGCATTCAGGAGGAACATGTAAATAATTTTGATTAAGTTCAACCTTGATCGAGGAGAGTACTCGGGAAGGAATTATTCATAAGTCTTCGAGTTCAACCTTCCCCGATGAGGGTACTCAGGAGGGAATTATTCATGAGGTTTCGAGTTCAACCTTAGTCGAGGAGGGTACTCAGGAGGGAACTATTCGTGAGTTTTTGAGTTCAGCCTTAGTCGAGGAGGGAACTCGAGAAGGAACTATTTGTGAGTCTTTGAGTTCAACCTTAGCTAAGGAGGGTACTCGGGAGGGAACTATTTGTGAGTCTTCGAGTTCAACCTTAGCCGAAGAGGGTACTCGGGAGAAAACTATTCATGAGTCTTTGAATTCAACCTTAGCCGAGGAGGGTAATCGGGGGGGAACTATTCGTGAGTCCCCAAGTTCAACCTTAGTCGAGGAGGGTACTCGAGAGGTATATGTGAATAACTTTGATTGAGTTTGACTTCAGCCAAAGAGAGTACTCAGGAGGAAACTATTCGTGAGTCTGGATTTGCTAACTTGTAATCAAAGATAGATAATCAAACACAAAATAGGAAAGATCTTTATTGTAGTTGGTTGTCAGAGTGTGCCTCATTAAAACCTCCTCGAAAAATATCCTTTCACATTTTTATAGGGATAAAAATTTGAGATAGAAAAAAGAGTATGCCACTCATTACAAGAATGAACCTAACTATAATAAACTTTCAGGTGCCTGGAGTTCCAAGTCCTCTAGATGACCTTCCCGAATAGTTCTTCTAACTTGTACACTTCATTCTTCAAATTGTGTCGAATTCTGAAGGACCCCTCCTAGTTTGTCGCCAACTTCCCATCTGATGGGTCCTTCCAGGTTTCTCCATACTAGGTCATTCTTCAAACTTATGAGAGGCTAGCTTAGAGTTAAAGCGTCGGGTCATACGCCACTTGCAGGCTTCGGTCATGATGACCGCATCTTCATTTACTTGCTCAATCAGGTTCAGGTCTAACTGTAGTGCTTCATTATTTTGGGCCTCGACAAAGTAATTCCTTCGGAGAGAGACATCTCCTACGTCGACTAGTAGCATTACTTTGTCCCATATGTCAGTAGAAAAGCGGTCTCCTTAGTTGTAGACTGAGGGGTGCACCTATAACCCATAGGACCTCCACAAGCTCTTAGACCCATCTTCCTTTGGCTTCCTTTACTCATTTCTTTAGCTCACCTAAAATGACCTTTTTAGCTACCTTGGCTTGTCTGCTCCACCGACATCACCCTATGCTTGATGGCGAGACCACTAAAGGATTTATTGAGTTTTTCGTTTGTGAATGTTAAGCCATTATATTGACCAGTGTATTCAAAATTCTGAAGCATGTGATGATATTCCTCCATAAGAACTTTTGCACTGCCTGGGATGTGATGTTTGCTAGTGGTTTGGCCTTAACCCATTTGGTGAAATAATCAATTGAACTAGTAGGAATTATCTTTGCCCCGGAACCATGGGAAAGGGCTCGAGAATGTCCATGCTCGAAATAGCAAACAACAAAGGGGAGACTAGTGGATGCAACTCTTTGACTGACTGATGTACCAAATTCTTGAGCCGCTTACACTAGAGGCACTTTTTCAAAAAAATTGAGCAGTTCGTCTTGAGGGTTAGCCAATAGTAGTCGACCTTCAGAACTCTAGTGGCCATGGTCCTTTCTCCAGAATGCAAACTGCAAACACCCTCATGAAGTTCTCGAAGGACATAGTTCTCTTAGTCTTGTTCAAGGCACTTGCGTAGAAGTGAGGAGAAACCTCTCCTATACAGTTCACTGACCACTAGGGTGTACTGAAAACAATATGAATACACACAATAACCAAGAGGGGGTGAATTGGTTTATCCTTGGCCTTTTAAAATCTTTAAGAATCAGAGTAATAGGATCTTTATCACAATCAAACCACTCAGCTCAAGAATACAATTACTAAAACCTTCAGTTGTTGAGTAATGAGATTTCACCAAAAGAATCACATATTAAAATGATAAGAAGAGATTAACGAAAGTACTCAACACAAGAACTTATACTGGTTCACCTCTCAACAAGAGAAGCTACATCCAGTTTCTTCTAATCAAAACTTGATTAGAGTTCCACTATTCACAAAATTCAGTTCTTACAAGCTTACGACAATCACCCTTAATCAACTCTAGTTTAAGAATAGAAATCTAAAACCCTTTTAAAATCCTAGTGACTTAAGACAAAGAGAAAGCCTTCTATTCTCTTCCCTCTAGTGAACTCTACTTTAGAAAATCTTTAAAACACTTTTGTAATAGTTACAAACAACCAGAAACAAATTTACAATCAAAATAATTGGAGAGAGACAACCTGATGATCCAATGAATATGAATGAATATGGTTTTACCAATCAGGTTTGAAAACAAGTTTTAGAACTTCTTCTCCAAACACTTCTTTCATATCTTGCCCAAGAAGAAATCTTTCAATGCACAATGAAGATTTAGAATTTGTCGGACAAGAGTTTCAGAACTCAGAATATCCTTTCTCACTTTTAGAAGGCTTTTGAAAACAATGAAAATTTTGTAGAGTGGTGTGTTGTGATTTTCAAAATACCCAACAGCTAATTATAACAGACTCTTGTAACTGAATGTAATCGATTAAATCGTCAATGTAATTGACTAAAACCACTAATGTAATCAGTTAAAAACAAATTCAATCGATTAAAATGTTCTTCAACTTTCTGGAAAAGATATATAAGCAAAGTAATCAATTAAATCACAATGTAATCGATTAACACAGATAGTCTTGCTTTCCAAAGCGCGCCAAGTAATCGATTACCACAAATCGTAATCGATTATCACGAGAAGACATTTCTGTGACTTTGTGAAGTGTAATCGATTACTATTCTTCTGTAATCGATTAAAGTGTTTTAGAATCTTTCTAGAAAATATTCACGAGCAATGTAATAGATTAATTCACTATGTAATCGATTATAACAGGAAGTCATGTTTCAAAAAAAGGCCAAGTAATCGATTATCGCCATATCGTAATCGATTATCACAGGAAGACTTCAACTATGATTTGTGAAGAGTAATCGATTAACATATAGTTGTAATCGATTAATGTGTTCTTCAAAGCTTGAGTAATAGATTACCATTAGCTGGTAATCGATTAAAGCAGTACGAAGTTGTTTTTCCAAAACAAGCTTTCAGCACTTTGGCGTTTTCAATGCAATCATGAATACTTTAAATCTTTTCCATAGATCATATGCCTTTTGTAAAACTATGAATGCAAGCCAATGAGTGATGTTTATGCAATGCAAAGGATCAAAGGATAAACTCTTATCCATCTAAGAATTACATATGCCTTCAATTGAATGGCATGTAAAAGTTAAAACTTATCCAAGATTCAGATCCTCAACATCTTTATTCTCTTCAAGCTCCCACTGTATCTAACAATCTTCCCCTTTTTGACTTTGATAATGTCAAACTTTAATTGAACATGTTGAACCTATAGTGTTCTTTTTAAGGGATGATTTCGAGGAGCTTTATATTTGATATCTTAAATAAGATCAGCCTTTTTGCCAAAAACAAATGTCAAGTATACTTTGCATAAACATTTATAATTCTTGATATTGCTCCCCTATCTTAAGTAATTTTTATCATTTTTCTTTCTTCTTCAATTAATTACACAACATCCTCAATCATATATATGTTCATTTGATCTCATTTTTCTCCCCTTTTTGGCTTATCAAAGTAAAAAGCATATACAGTTATAAAGGAATAAGCAAGGAAGAGATAACTAACATTAAACAAAATTTATTCATTGATTGAAAGGAAGCAGAAACATAAGAGAGACATTAAAAATAATTGCTGGAAATAAGAGAAGCAAACAAAAAAGGCAGAAGCAAGAAATTACATCCAACAAACAAGAGATTATCAAAATCTCTAAGAGTCATCCTAGTATCTATGTTTTCTAGCCTAGTTGTAATAACTTCAATAGCATCCATCTTTTGCATCATTAATGATTCAAAGGAAGTCCACTGCTGTTCAGCAAGGCCAGCCTCAGCATCTCCTTCTTCTTCAGCTCCTCCTTCTTCAGCAGCATCACCTTGTGGTGCTTGTTCTCCAGCCATCAACCATCCATTTGGAGTCTACATTAACCCCAGCTTGTTGAGATGTTTGACAGAGATAAGGTTGGTGATTTCAGTTGTGTTGTCCGCAATCTCATCAAAGACGTCAATTCCAAAACAATTTATAAACCTTGAGACTAATACAACATATGGAAATTGATAACTAAGAAGTCTCCTAGACTTCATCATGGTCTCTTCAAGGACTAGAACCCAATTAATCTGAGTTCCAGTTTTCATGCCATGCACTAGCTGCAAATCATCATCTATGATTTGAGCATGATTTTTGGACCTAAGGGTGAGGATATAAGTGATGATATAATGTAGCAATCTATCTTCCCCAGTCATATTTCCAACCCCCAACCTAGTCTTCAATCTAGCTTGCGGATCCAGCAACATCCCTCTATATGTATCAATTTTGGAGTACCCTCCAACCTCTTCTTCAAATCTCCTAACTCCTTCACAAGAGATACTAGCCACAGCTTCCCAAATAGTGTTGTCAATATCCATGACAACTCCTTTCACTTGAGGACGAAGTACACCATGCATGCTAGCCTTGGCTGAAGTGTAAAACACCTTCACTAACTCAGAGTAGAAAGCACCCTTCATCTCAAGAAATTTCTTCAGTCCTTGAGTATCCAACATAGTAGGGAATTGAAATCCCTCACACATAAACCAGTTAAGGTCAAGATATTTTGAGGGCATTACCAGTTTGGTTGCATGAAATTGCATGTAATTATTTTTATCTACTACAGATGTGAACCAGGTATTGATCCTGTTCATTGCAGCAAGAGAGGTTTCTCCAGCTTTCCTCTTGCTGGTTTTGGTTCTTTTAGGGAAAGACATGATGTGTATACGTAGAAGAAAAGAATGGGCAGAGGTTTGGGTTATGAAAGAAAGAGGCAAAGCACAAGAATTTGCTTAATTTGCTTGAGATAGAGAAATTTTTAGGTGTAAAATTTTAGCCTTTGAAAGTTTAAATTTATAGAGATTTTTCAGAATAAAATTTTAATTTTGAATGCCCACAACAGCTATCTCGAATTACAAGGATGTCTGGATACAATGAACTAGATTTTTGAATTGGAATTGGAGATAAGATGTCAATTATGATTTTTGAAAATTATGCAGTTTTGCAGAAACGCCGTAGACAATCGATTACATAAGCTCAGTAATTGATTATTCTAGAGGTTTTCAACATTTACAATAGCTCTGTGCATCAAGTAATCGATTAATACGACAGTGTAATCGATTACTCCAGAGAGTTTTGATTTTTGAAATAGCTCTCAAGTCTTAAGTATTTCAGGGTAATCGATTACTCTAGAGAGATTTTATTTTAGTATTTCATTTTAACACCAAGTAATCGATTAATCACTTACGTAATCGATTACTACATAAAGGTTTTCATTTTGAAATACATTTTAAGTGTCACGTAATCGATTACATAAGCTTGATAATCGATTACTCCAGAGATATTTTGTCTCTAAATTCCTTTTAAACCACAAATAATCGATTAATATGTGTAGTAATCGATTAAAACAAAGAATTATGTAGTATAAATAGTGATTTCCATCAGATTTTGAATTTCAATAACTTGTGATGCATGGTTAATTTTGATTGCATATCATGTAGTCAAACAAATCATAGGCATGCTATCATATATTAGATTTATCAAGAATTCCTAGGATGTTCCTAAGATCATAGAATCTATCTCTAGATAAGGGTTTGGTAAAAATATCAGCCAATTGATTGTTTGTATC
This sequence comes from Glycine tomentella, assembly GCA_007407185.1. Taxonomy (NCBI): domain Eukaryota; kingdom Viridiplantae; phylum Streptophyta; class Magnoliopsida; order Fabales; family Fabaceae; genus Glycine; species Glycine tomentella. The sequence goes on from PYAF01006344.1 coordinate 15,493, forward strand.
AATATACTCAATTTTGAGATTACCCTTTTGAATATGCTCTCTGAGGAAGTGATGTCTAATCTCTACATGTTTTTTCCTTGAGTGCATGATTGGATTCTTTGATAGGTTTATTGCACTTGTATTGTCACATAGCAGGGGAATTTCTTTCAATTCTACACCAAAATCTTGGATTTGTTGCTTAAACCACAAACTTTGTGCATAGTAACTTCCAACTGCTATGTATTCAGCTTCAGCTGTTGAGAGAGCAACACATGATTTCTTCTTGCAATGCCATGAAATTAATGAGCTTCCTGACAAGTGGCATATTCCACTAGTGTTTTTCCTATCAAGTTTTCATCCTGCAAAATTAGAATCTGAATAGCCAATTAAGTTCAGTGATGCACCTTTTGGATACCAAAGACCAACTTTTGTGGTTGATTTGAGGTATTTGATGATTCTCTTGACAGCGGTGAGATGTGACTCCTTAGGATTAGCTTGATATCTAGCACACAAGCACACACTCAACATTATATCTAGTCTACTTGTTGTCAAGTACAGTAGTGATCCTATCATTCCTCTATACTTTGACTCATCAACCTTCTTGCCCTTTTCATCTGAATCAAGATAGGTTGAAGTTGTCATAGAAGTAGCAGCATCTTTGCTTTTCTCCATGTCAAATTTCTTGATCAACTCATTAGAGTATTTTGATTGGCTGAGAAATGTCCCATTTTTCATTTGCTTCACTTGAAGACCAAGGAAGAATGTCAATTCTCCCATCATAGACATTTCAAACTCATTCTGCATAGAGATAGAAAATTCTTTGTACAAATAGTGGTTAGTTAAACCAAAAATGATATCATCAACATATATTTGAACCAATAAGATATCATTGTCATGCTTCTTGATGAATAAGGTTTTGTCTACTTGTCCTTTTATGAAAGATTTTGGCTAAGCAAGAAGTTACTTAATCTTTCATACCAAGACCTAGGGGCTTGCTTTAATCCATAAAGAGCTTTCTTCAGTTTGAAAACATGGTTTGAATATTTGAAATCAACAAAACCAGGAGGTTGATCAACATAGATTTCCTCCTCAATATATCCATTTAAAAAAACACACTTTACATCCATTTGAAACAGTTTAAAACCCATTAAACATTCATATGCAAATAGTAATCTAATGGCCTCTAACCTTACTACTAGAGCATAGGTTTCCTCATAGTCAATACCTTCCTCTTGGTTGTAACCTTTTGCAACCAATCTAGCTTTATTTCTGACTATGATACCACTTTAATTAAGTTTGTACCTAAAAACCCACTTGGTGCCAATAGGTTTGTGAGAAGAAGATCTAGGAACAAGTTCCCAAACTTCATTTCTCTTGAACTGATTAAGTTCATCATGCATGGCAAGCATCCAATGCTCATCAAGTAAAGCTTGGTCAATGTTCTTAGATTCAATTTGAGAAACAAAAGCCATATTGCAGCAGAGATTTCTTAGTGAAGATCTAGTAGATACTCCCTTAGTAACTTCACCAATTATGCTGTCAAGGGAGAGATTTCTTGTAGTTCTCCAATCTTTAGGCTTTTGGATAGATGTTGATTGTTCTATTTCTACATTTGGTACTTCTTTTTCCTTTTCATTTGATCCATTGATTTGTATATACTCTTCCAAAGGACCTGCATCATTTTCGCACTTCTTTTCCTCTTTTCTTTTACTACATGTATAACCTCACCTGTTTGACCATCACATATCACACAGCAATTGTCATTGAAAGAAACCTTAAATCTTTTATCACATAGTTGGATTATACTTAGGAGATTGTGCTTTAAACCTTTCACATAAAGAACATTTTTTATCTTGGTTTTAAAGTTGTCTCCTATATTTCCTTCTCCAACTATGATTCCTTTGTTGTTGTCGCCACAAGTGACAAATCATCCATCTTTAAGAGTCAAATTTGTAAGCGTGGACATGTCACCTGTCATGTGTCTAGAGCATCCGCTGTCAAGATACCATAATGATGATTTTGCTCTTAGACACACCTGCAACATTCAAATTAAATGGTAAAGAAAGGTACCCAGTTAAGGTCCATAAGGGTTAGCTATTTTCTTTTTCTTTGGAACCCAAATGATATCTCCAATTGGCTCATAGAATCTTCTAGCATAGCACCTATGAGATGTGTGACCTTTCTTCATGCAGTAGTTACAAGCCACGGATTTTGATTCTCTTTCAAACGATTCATTTGTTTATGCTTTGTTTTTGAAAAGTCTCTTTGATTCTTTTGTTTTGTTGGTACAAACTTAGTTTTTTCAAAATGTTTTGTTTGATGTTTGTGTAAAATAAGAGAACACTTCACACTTAACCAAGAGGGGGGGTGAATTGGTTAGCCTTGGTAAAATTAAAAATTTCTTTCCCAATTAAAATATCAGAGTTTAATTGCCCTTTGGATCTTTATCAAAAATAATAAAGAAACTTTATTCAAACACAATCCAAGACTTGTAATGCCTCAACAAGCAAATCAAACTTCAGTAATCACAACAAGAATTAATCTAACATGCAGTAGATGAGAGAGCACAAGATTTATACTGGTTCACCTCAAAACCTATGAGGCTACATCCAGTTTCTTCTACTCAACACTAGAGTAGAGTTCCACTATATCAACAATATCCTTACAAGCAAAATTACAAGCCTCTCTTTATCAACCCTAGATAAAGTTCAGAAGTCTAAAAACCTATTA
>PYAF01006344.1:20009-34228 GCA_007407185.1 Glycine tomentella
AAAACAAAATACAATGGAACAATTACACAGAAATTCAAACAAAGAATTTACACCATCAAAGAGTAAGGAAAGAATTCACCTGATGATCCAAGAATCATATGCAAAGTGAAGAATATACCAGGTTGAATGAATTATAACATGCAGAATCAATGCCCTTTCCTTAGACTTTGAGAAGATTTAACTTGCTTCACTAAACTTATGTGAGTCACTTGCCAACCGAGCCAATTCGTCGGCCTTGTCGTTGACCTCTCGGCTTATGTGAGTCACTTGCACCTCCTCAAACTTTGCCCTAAGCTTTTCAAACGCATAGTAATACTTCAAGAGTTAGGGGTCTTGGATCTAAGAAACCTTGTTTATCTGCTCGCTGGCAATCTTGGAGTCGCTTCGACACCGAACTCTTTGAGCACCAACCTCTTTAGCTAGCCTTAGACCTGTGAGGAGAGCTTCATACTTGGCCTGATTGCACATGACTTGAAAGCCAAAGCGTAACTATTGGGTCATGGCCACGCTGTTGGGTCCTTCCAGGATCACCCCTGCTCCACTCCTATGTCGATTGGAGGAGTAGTCCACATGTATTGCCCACCATTCCTAGTTGAGTTGTGGTGGTGGTGGATGGAACTCATTGATAAAGTTGACCAGTACCTGTGCTGGTATAGTACCTCTCGGCTTGTAGGCAATTTCATACTCTGAAAGTTTGATTGACCATGTCATCATTCGTCTGGCCAACTCGAGCTTACGTAATAGCTTGGATTTGGGGCAATCAGTCTAAACAGTGATTTTGTGGCTCTGAAAGTATTTATGCAAACGGCAAGTGGCATTAACAAGTGTGAGGGGTATCTTTTCCATCACCTGGTATGTCATCTCCGAATCTTGTAGTACCCGGCTTACAAAATATACCGGCCTCAACCGAGACCGAAAGATAAACAATCAACTTCTTGGTGGTGTCCAGTTTCGACAAAATGGGCGGTGTCACCAATGTTACTTTTAGTTGCCAAAAGGATTTTTCAGAATCCTCATTCCAGAAAAAGTTCTTGGCCTTCTTGAGGAGGTTCATAATGGGCCTAGCCTTCTCGACAATTTTTGGTAAAAACCTTGACAAGGAGGCTATCTACCAACTAGTCTTTGGGCCTCCTTCACATTTCGAGGACTCCTTTCCTCTCCAAGATGGCTTGGCATTTTTCCAAGATCACAAGAAGGCTACCTACCAACTAGTCTTTGCCATACTGCCCGACACCTCTTTTCCCCTATTTTTCTTTTCCTCTGGGCAACTAGTATAGCATTTTTGCATTTACCTAACTTATGAAAGTGAAAGCTCGGATCGATGTTGGGCATGTCCGTCATGGACAATCCAAACAAGTCAGCGTGTTCCCGAATGACTCGTTGTATTCAATTGTTGTCTTTCTCGAGTAGCTGGTTCCCTAACTGAGTGATTTGTCCCTCTCTATGCCCGAGCTGGAAAATGGTCGTCTCTTCAATTGGGGTCACTCGGTTGTCATCATTAGTTCTGGGGTCGAGCTCTAACCCCTCTACCTCCTCGACTTCCATCATAGTCTCCACACCCCGTATGAAGGCGTAACCTAAGGTTGGCCATGTAGCATTCTCTAGTCGTCATCTGGTCGGCATGCACAATTATAATGGTCCCAGCATCCGATGACAACTTCATTGCAAGGTGGGGAGTTGAAACAATTGCGCCAAGGGCATTGAGCGAGGGGCAGCCGAGGAGTATGTTGTACAACTTGTGAGCATCCATTATCATTTATCGTATATTTAGTCTTTTTTGTAATGGCCCCTCATGCCCAAACTTGGTATAAAGTCAGATATAACCCTTCGTCCCCACCTATTCTTGAGCAAAATAAAACAAGGGGTCATCAAGTGGGAGGATCTCAGACTCGGGTTTACTTTAGCGTAACAAATAAATAAATAAATAATGCGTATACGTATATTTTTTAATTAGTTTTAAATATATTTTTAATTCTGTACTTTAACTTATGTGTAATTTTAATTTCATTGTTCTACTTTCCGCTCTTGGTTTGATTACCTTACATGTGTAGTTTTCATAATTTTTAGATTAGTATTAGAATTAAGTTTCTAACACATAAATCCAAGAGTATAATGAAAATGTGATATGACATTAATTTTATAGATTTGTAAAGAAAAATGTATAAAATACTTAAATAAAAATCTACATTTTATGCTTTATAATTTATACATTTTATATACTTCTTCCTTGTCAATTTATACTAATAAGTTGTCTGTCATATTTTCATTATGTTTTTTAATTTTAGAGTCATCAATATTAATATGGGTCAGCTCATCGCATATAGCTCATGTGGTTCAAGACTAAAAAAAGCCACAAGGCCATCCTATGGTCCTTAAATTTAAAAATTTGACCAGTTGTGGTCAACTTAAAGATGTTTTCGACTAGGTCATAGATGCTCAATATGCTTTGTCTTAGGTTGACTTAAAGATTCCCTAATTGAAGTTGAGCTAAAGATCTTCTAGCAGAAGCCAAGCTAAAAATGCCTAGTCGAGGTCAAATTGAAGTTGCGTTAGCCAAGGATGAGCTAAAGATATCCTAACCAAGAAGAGCTAAGAATGTTTGGCTAATGATGAGTTGAAGATACTCTTATCAATGACAAGTTTAATTTCTTTGGTCCAGGCTAAGACGAAGATTCTGTAGCTGAGGTCGAGTTGAAGATGTCCTAACTGAAGACAAGCTGAAGATGCCCTATTCAAGGACATTCTAAAGATGTTTTGGTTGAGGCGAAGTTTAAGATGCCCTAGATAATACCAAGGTCAAAAATACCTTAGGTAAGGTCAAGTTAAAATAATATGTTAGTTAAAGTTGAGTTAAAGATATCGATAGTTGGAGTCAAGTTAAAAATACTCTAGTTAAGATCAATTGAAAATACTCTAGTTAAGACTTAGTTAAAATTACTTTAATTGAGACCTAGGTGAATATACTTTGGTTAATGATGAGTTAAAATTACTTTTACTAATGTTGAGTTGAAAATCCTATGATTAAACTGAAATAAAAAAATATTTTTGCAGATAGTTGACAAAAAATATTTTTAAAATAGTCACAATCCTGATCAAGCTCCTTTACTAAGTATGTTGTATGGGTTGGAGGCTTTTAAACCTCCTTGTTTGATGGACTAAAAAAAAAATTTAAGACCGAGTCAAGTGAGTTGACCCTAAAACTTAATTAGGAGCAAAATAACATCTTTTTAGATGGAATGTTCCAATGTGGGGTGAGGGACTTAATGTTAATAATTGAAGAACTGTGACAACTAAACGTATAAAAAATGCGTATATGTTAAAGTATAAGGATATATATATTAAATATAACTATTTTTTTAAGAAGAAAACTGGTACTTTTTTGCTGTTGATAAAAATAATATAAACACGTGACGTTATTATCATTATTATATTATCCTCAGCAACTCCTCAATCATTATTATATTAGTTTACTTTGGAGCACAATACATTGGGCGACTCGTGTTTATTCTAGAATTGAGCCCACCGGAAATGGAAAGAGCCAGAAGAAAATGAAAGTAAGATTTATGATCGATTCTACAATACGCCGTGACTGGTAACATGTAAATGTCATTGACTTGGACTCGTGCAGTATGTTCATGAATATAAAGTGTAGCACGAATTCAACTCCATATACTCGCGCAGCCCTAGTGATACTCTCTTTTTATGTAATAAAAAATAACTAATTCGTTTATGGAACGATAATGGAACATATATATTTACATATTAATTTTAATAGCTGATCCATTCAGAAATCGGTACACGTTTTTAAGTTTGGAAGAGTACAATTTTTATATATGCATGTCGAACAGTATATAAAACTAATGAAAATAGTTTCCTTTTACTTTCTTTAACTGCAAAGACCAACTTTATTCTTTGGATTGGTAAATAATATTGCAACTTTCAAAGCCTATTGCCAGCTAAACTAATTTGTGGCCTTATATCTCCAAGTGGAAAGCTGATATGTGACTCATTATTGGCAAATTTCTTCTTTTTTTTTTATAATGTTTGACAAAATACTTTGTGGCCATGTCTAAGATGAACCACTTTCATAACCGACAGATTCATGTTCATGTGAGAATGAATTAATGATCCTTTCATTTTAATAAAATTATTAATATTTATCTAAAAATATTATATTTTAGATCTCTTAATTTTATATTATATTTTATATCTTCTAATTTTATATTTTATACGTCTTAATTTTATGTATTTAAATTTTTTTAATAATTCATATGTAAAAATAAATAAATGTATTATCTTATTTTAATAAAATATATATATTTATTTTAAAATTTTATATTTTATACATTTGATTTTCTTATTTAAAACTAATTATCTCATATATTTCTCAGATTGATTTTGGACTTGTGGAGTTGTGGTGAACCCTCAACACCATATTATTTTCCACCTCTTCATTTTCTCTATCGTCTACATTTTTGTCACCGATGAATCCCTGTCACCACTGGTGAATACTTAATGTCACCGGCGACACCCTGACATCCTCCTCAACACCATCGCTGCCACACCCTTTACCTTCTGCCGCCGCAATAAAAATCACCACAAAATCAAACACAAAAAAAGGGCAAAACCCTTTGCAGTTTTGTTGGAGATTCATTGCCGCCGCAAGCGTGAATTCTTTTATCGTCCACGCCACAGGAATGACAAGCTATTGACAACAACGACGAAGCCCTCAATAGTCAACACCACCATCTCACCTCCGTCGTGAAAAACAATAGCACCAAGCAAGACCTACAACCGAAAACCAAAACCTCACAAACGAAAAAAGAAAAATAGAAAATAGACGAAGCCATAGACTGGAAAGGAGAACGACTTGCTATTGTGAACGAATGTCGACGGCGGCGGGGACCGCAACATGCTAGTGTTAGGGATTTTGCGATGTTCGGGCATGACCTCAATCCCCTTGCCCAATTCGAATCTTCCAGAACCTCGCTGGAAACACCATATCTAATCAACCCTTTGAAAAAGCTGCAACCTTTTCTAACACCTTATCTCAAGGAAGCCATCTTGGCATGGAGGAGTATGTCTCGTTGGAGGACATCCACAGCGATGACCATGAGATCTGTAAGTTTTGTAGTGTGAAGGAAGGAGAAGAAGAAAGAGAAGGAGAGAGAAAAAACAGAGGGGGGAGGGGGTCAGCAGTGAGCCGTGGCGATTCTGGTTTTTGATAGAGAATGGAACGGATGAGTGAGGGAGAGGGACACAAAAGAAATAATTTGGTGCAGGCTGGTGTAGGGTAAGATTATGCACTAAAAATTATCCAAAGATCATCAATAATGATACAATAATGGTACATGGTGAACCACTTGTGACAGTGGTCCAGTTTAGACATCGCCTAATTTGTCGTAGATTTTTATCTTTCTAGAAATATAAACATTTTTCCTTCGGCGACCGTATCCATGAACTTGATACCCTCTTGCCCCAATATATATATATATATATATATATATATATATATATATATATATATATATATATATATACACACTTTATTTCCTTTTTCAAAATATTCTTGAATTTGTTGTTGAATATCTAAGTAAGATTCAGTGAAAAGTTTTATGGAATGGGTTTGAGAAAAAAAAAAAAAATTTGCATGTGTTGGGACAAGCATGTAAATATTAATGTTGATTATTAGAAACTTGGAGATGTTCAACCTAGTTTAAATTATTGGAGAAACGGAGGTGGATAATGAGTTGAGAAAGGGAAATCATGGTGTAAGGTGCTGATATATATCTATGTACAGGAATGTATGTTGAGGAGTTATGTGAGTGGGGATTTAGAGAGGTTTAATATGGTGGAGAGAGACATATTTGAAAGGTGAGTGGGGTAGGAAGGTGTCTCAACTTGAAGAACTGGATAAGAAAGGTGTAAAAAGAGTGGATAGGAATGGAAAAAGGTATTAAATTGGAAGGTTGTGTGGGTGGGAGGGGAAAACTTGGTCACTAATAATTCCTAAAGGATATATATCAATCAGAAGACAAAAATGCATGTGAGTGAAGTGGGTGAGTGGTGTAATGAGAGTTGGATACGGAGGAGGTCTTGGTTTGAATATAAAAAAATACTACAAATTAATATTCTTAATTTAATATTAATTTAATTCATAATAATGAAAGATCATGTAGACTTGGATGTGGTTATTTGAGCCTATACATGTGCATAATCATTAAAATTAATCAGCTTATTTATCTTTTGTTTTGAGATGCTTCAGCAATGATATGGATAAATTTTTCAAAGCTTTTTGGGTGAAAGAAGTTCCCTTAAAGGTCACAGCTTGAACTTAGAAGGTACTTCTAGCATTCAAATATATATGAATGAACCTAAAGAGGAGGGAATTATCACTGATGATAATCTCCAGTGGCATTTTCAAACAATGTAGAGGAATCAACGTATTCTTCTCCTGCAAATTAGTATATTTAACAAAGATATAAAATTTTATGAATGGTTGCGACGGTCTTGCCTGCATAATTTAAAGCTCACTTTGTTCAACATATTCATAAAAGAAAGCAAAGCAAATTAAAAAAAAAAAAAAAGAAGAAGAAGAAGAAAAAGAAGAAGAGGAAGAAGCTTTAGCTAGTTAATTATTTTGGTTTGCATGAAGTTAATTGTTTAGTCTCGAGTTAATTAAATAGGAATGAAATTGTTCTTGCCTATATATGATTTGTTACTTGAAAAAGGATAAAAATTAGATCATGACAATAGATAAAAGTTAGTACAGCTAGCAGCTGGCATCTATTTTCCTTTTTATTGAATGGATATCTAATCCTACTATTTATGTCTAGATACTTGGCATACGACTAGTAAATTGTTACATGAGCTAGGCAGATTTTTATTTCTATTTTTAACTGTGATATTGATATTGAATATTCAATATTTTTATTTAATGATTAATTTTTATCAAAAAAATTGACTCATCAGTTTTAGTAGATTTTTTCTTTTTAATTATGTTTTTTTTCTTTTAAAAAGATCTTATTTAAAAATGCGAACCGTTTCACTCAGATAAAAAACAAATTTGTGGCCTCAGTAGTCAACCTTCACATTCACGACACAGTCACACTTGCATGGCCTCTACGTGTCGTTCTTGTTTTGTAGTTCTTCTTTTTCCAATTGAGAGAATCTTCTAATGCGAAGGAATAGTGGCCACAATATCTATATGTGACTCGAAGGACACTTTCGGTTTCAAAAGCAGTTGCCTAACCTGGCATGATGGCCCCATATATCCTCAACGAGCAATTCAACAATTTGCGTAGTTTTTTTTGGCGTTCCATTATCTCAAGAAAGAAGAGCCACCCATATGTTTTCAAAGTGTTGGAAATTTGCATTTGAACATCAGAAAAAATTTGGATGACTTGAACTTTATAAGTGCATTCCATAATTTAAATTAAAGACTCACATGAAGAATAAATTACTATGTAGTCATGAGCTTCTATAGTCCCTATTAATCTTATAAAATACTTAATTAAATATTATTAGTTTTTTCATATGAGCGTCAAGAAAAATTTGGGGTTAACTTATCACACAACAAAACAAACACAAAAGAATCCTTAAAATACTTATTAAGAGAAGGCAAATTAAAATGTAAATTTATTTAGCTAAAATATGGTTGTGATCTCTGATATATATCTGATTTTTATTTTTGATCCCTAATAAAAAAAAATTATTTGCTTTTGTTGTCTAATATTTGAAAAGTTTTATTTTTTTCCTTGTCGTTAGAAAATTTTTGTTAACTAATGATGTGATCGTTAAATTTTTAAAAATATGATTTGTGATGGTTTTAAAATCACCAATATTCATTTCAAATTATAAATTATAATTTAGGATGGTTAAAAATCGTCATAATCAATTTTAACTTTACATCAATGGTTCAATTCTTTCCTTATTTCTTCTTCCTTCGATATTTCTCTCCAACAACCCTTTTTTCCCTTCTTCCTAGACATGGTAGCAGAACCTAACCCCATAGGGACCGAACCAAACCCATTTCAACTTTGACGGGAAAAAACCGCGTTGACAGGGTTCGGGGACGGGGTCGGGTTTTCCCCGATAACCAACAGCGGGGGCAGGGGCGGGTATGGAAATATGATACCCGCCCTGACCCCAACCACAAACCCACCCCGCCACTAAAAACCCTACACTTAGAAATTAAAATTTAGAAATCTAAAAGGCTAAAACGTTTGTGTCGCACTATTGCGCCTTCTCAGACCTCAATCTTCCTCACTTCAGTCATTGTCGCGTTCTTTCATTGTCGCTATCATTGCCGCATTTGCTTCCATAACTGCCAACGCTTCACCGTCGAAGCTACCACCACGCGTCACCGGCTATGGTGCAGTCCCGCCTCTAGCCTACCATCTATGAAGCGGAGAAGAAACAATCATTGGCGGCATCAACAACAACTCCTTTGTGCAGTTGGCGTTCGAGAGCTGGTAAAGGGTGTGGAGGTGAAAACAAGAAAAGATTAGTTTGTTCTTCAATAATTTTATTGGCCCTGTTATTACATGGTCAAGCTATCTTACGGAGTACAAGGCATCTTTTTGTTTTTTGATGCAACATTATGGGTTTAGTATAATCGATCGAGGTAATTAGTCTTAACTGCAAATGAGTAAAGCTTCAAATCTTTTTGTTAATGCTAATCAATAGTGATTTTGTTGCTTTAATATTGGGTACTTATGTTTCTTAGTTTGATCTATGCAGCTTTTACAGTCTTATTCATGATTGTTAATAGGATATTAGGAATACTTATTTTTTGTTGCTTCCTTGGTTATAAACTATACACTTAACAATAATGTATATCATAGCCTTGGAATTCGACACTTGTTAGATTTATTTATTTCTAATTGTACTCATTAGAATACCTAAAACCCATAGGATGAATTGTCTTTAATCTGGATATTGAGTAGTGGAGAAAGAAATTTGAAGTTATCTTCTTTCTCAAGAATTATTCTTGGACAAAGAATTGTGAGATTTATATTCTAATGTTTTATATCATTCTAATGCCTTAGCATTCCTTGTGATTAGTTAAATGTTTGATTTGAATGCGGTTTTCATTGTTATTGCGAGACTGTTGGTTTTTGAGAATTTGAAATTGGGTTTGTTGAATTGGCTGAACCTGTGATTTTGCACTGTTAGGTTGTTAAAATCTAAATTGAACTATGCAGCCATTCTTTTAAAGAGGTTATGATATGATATGACATGTGCTTTCCAACTATTTAATGTTGCTGTGGTTTTTCTTGCGGACTTATGAGAGCAACATATTTTGATTTGAAATGGAGACATAATGAACTTACTGCTTGAAATGCTTATAATGCATGAATAAAAGAATTTGATTTGGAACCATGAAACTATATATGAAAAGATAAATAAATGTAGATTGAACAACATATTTTGATTTGAATCAATTATAGATTGAACTTACTGCTCGAAATGGTTATAATTCATGAATAATAGAATTTGATTTGGAACCATGAAATTGTATATGAAAAGATAAATAAATGGAGATAGATTGAACATGACGTACCTGTTAGTATGTGAATGAATGCCAATAGATTCAGACCCTTGTTGGTTTTTTTGAATGACTGCTAGGGGTTGCTAGTAATGCCCAGTGTTGTTATAGGACACGTGTCAATGGCTGGTTGAACTATTTGTTAACTACCAATTGTTTTTCATCCCTTTATACCACTTTTACCCGCAATTGGAAAACAGATTCAGACACTCTTACCTTTTTCTATTTTTTCTCTCTGTAATGCTGATTGGATTATGGAAATACATATTTCTTCTTCCTTGATTATGACATTAATTATATTGAAGGCTTTACTATGGCTTATTTTATTAGTTTGCAACTCTTGACTTCTTACTTACTAACAAAATACTTGAAATATTCTAATGATGCCATTTTGATGTATTTTATCACTTTTTTTTTCTTATCTCTTATTTATAATCTATAACCTATAATTATATAAAAATCATGCAGCCTTGGCACAGACAAAATGTAAGATTTTTTTTTCTTTTCACTACCTTATCTTTTTCTCTGTTGTGTTCAATTTTACAGGTGCTGCATTTTTATGCTTAGTGGGAGAAGACATTACAATTAATTGGTGCATTTGGCCTCGGTTTGGTATGTTCATTATTCCATTTTAATTGTTTCTTTTTTTTCATTTTAAGATTTACTAGAATGAAATTAGTTGGAGTGAAATAAGTTTATACTAATTAGCACAGATCAATGTGTAATGGAAGACAAACCAATTGATCATTGTTTATTTTTATTTTCAGGAAAGTAATGGAAGATATTAGCTTTTCATCGGAAGGAATTTATCTTATTCCTTCATCAAATGATCAGACTCCTTTATCTTCACCAAACAATCAGACTCTTTCACCAATTGATCAGACTTCATTACCTATTCAAGCTTATCCTACTATTTCTCCTTCACCTATTAATGTTGATCCTATTCCTTCACCTCATGAAGATGAAGTTAATAAAGTGGAGGCACAAGGAGGAATAAGTAGGCTGAAAAGTCAATGGTGTGGACAAGGCTGAATGCAAGTATTGTAAGAAACTTCTTGGTGAAAAATCAAAAAATGGAACAAGCATTTAGGGCAACATAATGAGATTTGTGTTCAATGCAAGATTTTGATGAGAGGATGAAGGGCCAAACATTTCTTACACCTAAGGTTGTGCAAGAAAAGCAAGAGTTGGGTGCAGGAACTTATGATACAGAATATGCAAGGGGAGAGCTAGCAAAAGCAATTATTATGCATGAGTATCCACTATCAATTGTCGATAACAGAAATTACAATATTTTTCTAGTCTTTTAGCCCCAGTTTTCAATAACAGAAATTATAATATTTTTCTATTTTTTAAATTTTAATCAATACTAGCGGGGGCTGGGCGAGGAAACCCAACCCCCAATGGAGACAGGGATGGGCATATATTTTTATCCCCGACAGGGATCGGGAGTGGGGGTGGAAAATACAATAACCGCCCCCGCGTCGCCCTATTGTCATGCCTACTTCTTCCCTACCCTCTATTTCCCTCCTTCTCCTCATTTATTTCTCTCTCACTCCCTTGCTTGCACTGCTCTGGCGAAGAGTAGTGCCTCCCCTATGCAATTGTGTCATCGCGTCTAGGTCCCCCAATCGTGACTTCCAGATCCCCAACCACTGTGGTAATGGGCGGTTTTCTTTCATCTTGTCACTCACCCACGATAATGTCTTTGTTTTTCAATGCCTTCGTTGTTTTTTTAGTTTCTTCTTATTTCAATAACACCGCGACAATGAGTGATCTATGAAAGTGTTATGGGTAGGTTGCACATAGTGGCATAAAGGTGGTGTAAGCGGAGTTAGGGTTGGGCACAGGCGGCGTGCAACAGTGTTGGTAGGGGTCGCACTGACATTAGATCTAGAGGTGGAGGCGACACTCGATGTCGGAGGAGGGTGGAGGGATTGGTGTGCACCTATATGTACTAGTGAACGGGGTGGCGCAATTGTGTGATGACAGTGGTGGTCGTTCATGGTGATGGCGGCAAGTATGAATGTTGATGGCACGGTTCAATGACGAACAATGGTGGTGGTGGTGATGATGTTTGATATGTTTGTATTGGATATTAGTTTTGGTTTTGTGTTTATAATGAACAATATTAAATCTATTTTATTTTGTTTGTACTTTAATTGATTCTAACTGTTTCTAGTCGCTATTAAATGTAATTTTAATTTTGAAATGAATATTGACGGTCTTGAAATTACATTAACTCATTTTTAAAAAGCTAATGGCCACGTCATCCATTAACGGGAAAATCCTAATGACATGGATCAAAAACAAAACTTTTCAAATATCAGGGAGCAAAAGCTAAGAAAAATTTATCAGAGATCAAAAATAAAAGTTGGTTATATATCAGGGATCACAAACATATTCTAACCTATTTATTTTAATATATATTAAATAAACAAAATTTGATGTCACTTTTAATTAAGTTAAGAAAGATTTATTTGAATGTAAATTTCTTTCAATGTCAAAGTTGATGTCAAATGAGTTTTTATAAAAAAAATTACGGCTTTATAAATTTAAATATGTATGTTAAATCTTCCTCTATGTAAAATGTAATAATCCTTTTATTAAAAAAAGAGAAATTTGAATAAAATTAACTTATATAGTAATATTGTTAATAACTTTTAAATAATTAATACCATAAAATACAACATTACTTATTATACCGGAAGGGAATTCAGCATGCAAAATAGTCGAGTATCCAAAGCTTGATGTTATTTCAAGATTACATTATTATGAAAGGTCTCAGTCATCCGGCTAATCAAATGGCCAAATACCTATATACTAAGGACCTAACCACGATGTTGGATCTCTAGGACTGCACTGATTTGATCATGCCGGTAGCAGTTGAATGGACGAAGCAGTCTCTTGAACGAATTCAGACAAAATGCACAAGGATTCAAGGAGCCAGAACACCATAATAAGACCACAACTCTATATTTGGTTAGCCGAATGGGCGAACACATGGGTGTGAGGAGCCGAAACACCATTATAGGGTCTTAGATATTTCGGCCAACCAAATGGTCCAATAAGCCGGGATCGAATGCCTTAAAACATCTAGCCTACATTAATAATAATGAATTATTAAGCATATTACAAGATTACCTTTATAATAATCATCATAACAATAATTAAGGATGGATTACCTAGAATGGTAATCATGTAAAATGTTCCCTGAATCTATGGCCCAATAAGATATGTATAAATAGAGGTGAGATTTTCAAGATAAAGATATTATTCACTCTCATTTATTACTTAATGTTGAGACTTGACTTAAGTATTGGAGTGTTTTTGTAGGTATTTTACTCTTTGGACTAATTTGAAGCCAAATACATTGGAAGGATGTCTTCAGAGTAAGGAAGCAACATAGAAGATAATTACTCTATAGGCATGTACACTTATATTTTACAAATTCGTATATCACACTTTTTTTTTTGGATAATTAGGTATCTACGTATTCTATTTGACACCTAATTGATTCAATGATCCCATCCTACTAGATTGATCCATTTAAGGATAAAGTGATACTTTAGTCGTGACCCATTTTCAAACACATAATCGTATTTGATACATTGGTTAAGAATTTGAAGTGTTAAACTACTTGTGTCAACGACTTTTAGTATATCACACTATTTTATGAATATTATTATAAAATATATTTATTAACTTTTCATACTCCATGCAATAATCATAACAAAATTAAAACTAATTGTTGTTTTAATTGAAATTTGATCATGCCTTTTGTTTTTATCCAATTATCATTATTCAATTAATTACCTTCTATTAGTGAATTGTCTATCTTTTCTTTTACATGATTATATGAGAGGTTCAAACTTTTAATTTTTAATGAATATAATAAAGTAAGTGTTTATCATGGTTTAACTGAATCACATCTTAACAGGAGATGTAAAGTTGGCTTGATAGTTGGGAAGGGAAGGATTGACGTTGAAGGGAGAAGGGGAGGAGGGAGAAAGATTGTGGATTCAAATTCTATTACTAATATTTCTAAAAAATTTAATAAACTAATATTTATTTATAAAATATTACATTTTAATGATCTACAATGGTGAATATAACAATGGTTGATGTCCTTATTGTACTAGTTTTAGTAAGGCGTGCACATTTTACAATAAATTTAACTTAATCTAGTACAATCATAATAATCTAATTTCACTTTAACAAACTTTATCTGTTGATTGAATTTTTAATTTTATAATAGTTATTGATATTTATTTTTTGTAAAAAATGTATTTAATAAAGCATATTGTTCGTAATTATAGTAACCTTCACCTGAACAAACCTTGATTGTTGATTGAATTTTCAATTTTATAATACTCATTGATCATGTTTTTTTTAACATTTTTTTTGTAACAATTGTATTTAATAAAGCATTAAATTGTTCACATTAATGCTATTTAATATACAATTTTGATTATTAAAAATTATTTTTATACGTTTTATATTAAATAATAACATACTTTACAATTATAATAATTAAATGGTAATACCATTTTAAAATTATTTTGAAATATATTTTACAAAAAATAATAATTTAAAGCAATATTTATAAATTATTTTTATAATTAAGTACATAGTTAAATTTGAAATATTTCATAATATGTAATAATTA
>PYAF01006344.1:34328-46192 GCA_007407185.1 Glycine tomentella
GAATTTAATTTTAAATGGATATAAAATATCACATATTAAAATTATTTATAATTTGAATATCTAATTCAAAGATTTTTTAAATTGAAAAATGTTTATTTTTGATAAAATTTAATGTTGGGATGTCAATTTCTTAAACTAAATATTCAAAAATAATTTAACACATGATGAAAATTAATTTTAAAAAATTATAAATAAAGAATTCAAAACAAGAAATGTTTAATTGATTTATCTGAATAAGAAAGATGTTTAGAAATGAAAATAATAATAACTAAATTTTCATACATGTTAAATTCCATAAACATCTCTTACATTTATGTTTTGGATTATGTGATGATTGGAGATTGTCGAAGTAACTAATTCTTAGAAACTAGGTAGTATTGAAGACGAAAAGATTGGTAGTTAATGATT
Organism: Glycine tomentella; assembly: GCA_007407185.1. NCBI lineage: Eukaryota > Viridiplantae > Streptophyta > Magnoliopsida > Fabales > Fabaceae > Glycine > Glycine tomentella. Next base: position 34,737 of record PYAF01006344.1, read on the forward strand.
TCTTCAATAGTTTAATTTCAATAAATTTCTTTTACTAAAGCATATATTGCAACATGTGAGATTACTTATACTTATTATTTTAGAGTGAAGTAAATATTTTTTTTCTATAAATAGTCAAAGAGCGAAACTCAGAACACCATTTCTAAGAAATAAAATAAGGCATTTCAACTGTTAACCGTCACCTATGCAATTTTCTCATCTGTGACTTTCCCCGTCACCTATGCAATTTCTTCATCTGTGACTCTCCTACGGGAATTTTAATATATAATTTCTTTTATAAATCATCTTTAAACTTATTGTCTTGATTGAAAAATAAGGATGTTAGACTTATAGGTGCACGTTATATTGAAATTCTAATGATTACAAATCGTTTTGGCGGTGGATAGACATGAGCCAGCAATGATAGTGAATAAGTATGAGTATCATGACACTAGAGTAAGAGTTCTAATAGAATTTGGGTATTCAATTTAAGATATGTACTTGAAAGATGTGCTTGTTTATTGCATTTATAGGTATAAAGTAGAAAGAATTAGGGGGTGACGAACCATCAGTTAGATCCATTAATTGCTTCTTCTATATTGATTTTTTTGAAGCAGAGGCGATGCCTATGTTATGCCACGAAGCGGTTCTAGAAAATATGGCGAGAATGTCGCTCCTTAAATAACCGAGGGCTACAGATCTATAATTATTATAAAGAGAATAATTTTATTTGATGTTATTTTTCCTATATGTTTTTACTTTTAACTATTATAAATTATTATAATATTTTATTTTAACTTTTAATATTATTTAAATCTTTTAAAATAAGTTATACCCATCTACTTATATAAATAACTTCAAATTCAGACATTGAGTAACTTTTTTGCACTAGTCCATCATAATAATATTAATAGACCAACTTCTATTTTACAAATAGATCTTGGTTGTTCGAAATGTTGAGAAGTAGTGAATGGAATATTACAAATTAAGTTGAATTAGTCTTGAGTCATTAATTGAATCTTTATTGGCCCACCAATAATCGGAATAAAAAAAAAATTGTATCTTAAACTGTAATACTTTCTTTGTCTTAAACTTTTATTGATAAAAAAATTGGAGTTATTTTTCAAAGATATTATTCTCTTATAAAAGTGATAAATCTACCATAAAAATAATATATTAAGAGCAAAGTTAGTCTAAATAACCACTAAAATTAATTTATTGGTGGAAGATTAAGATAATTTGTGTAAAATAATAGTTTCTTACCTCATGGTTGCGAATTTGCGATTAAGGTAACCTAAAATGTTAGAAATGTTTAGGTTAAATCAAGTTAAATGTTTAAATAATTTTCTTATTCTTTATGCCCAATGCTAAAATATCTTACAATAAAAGATCGGGAGAGAGTAGGTAGGAGTCAGGAAAGAAAATACAAGAAAGTTAAACCCTAATAACAAAAATAACGAAAACATCAACATCTTCCAACTCTACCCTCGGCTCGAAATTCCTATATATACATTGTTAGAGTTAAGCAAGGTTTGCCAAACCAGAGGTCGATCCCTTCTTTTTCAAGAAACCACTCTCTCCCCCCCTCTCTCTCTTAATTCACTTTCTCTCTCTAAAATGGCGGCAGCTTCTAGAAGATCAAGCGGGCCAGTCCTCCGAACACTCTCGCCGGCGGGAAAGTTTCGCAATTCCCGGCCATCGCCGGCGACCACCGCCTTCGCGTCCTCAACTTCAACCTTCTCCGCACGCTCCACCGCTTTCTTCCAGAACCGTTCCAGTTCTCCCACACGTGACAATCTATACGCCTCTTCTTCCGGTTCGGTTCCCTCCGTCCGGTTCGGTTCAATTTCCCCGAACCGTTCCATCTCCGTCGCCGGTGCTGGCAGGCAAACTCACCACCAGAAGCGGACCTGCATGTGCTCGCCAACGTCGCATCCCGGTTCGTTCCGGTGCAGCCTTCACAAGAGCTTCGGCTCGAGCTCGGCAGTGGCGGCGGCGGCGCCGAACCGGCTGAACGCGAGGCGGTCGGCGATGACGAACTCGCTAGTGAGAATCTGCGGCGTCGAAGGCGAATTGGTGAAGCGAGCCTTGGCGGCGCTGATCCGGCCGTCGTCGCACCAGCAGCGCCGCCGCGGGGATTTTCGGCCGCTGCCGAGCAGACTCTCTGTCATGTTCACAGCAAAAGATTTAGAAAATTTGTGAATAATTCTGTGAATCACCGGAAGCTTAATCGCGTCTAGAAGAAACCGCCGTGGACGGCGGCGATTCGGTAGAAACGGTTTGAGATTTTGAACGGATTAGCTTTTTTTGTTACTTCTAGATCGGATATCCGATCGAAGATTATGGATATGCATCGTTCTTTGTGTGTACATAATTTAGAATTTTAAAATATAAAATAGAACGCAAGTGAAATATTAGTCAGTGGCTGCCATTGATGGCGATGCTTGCAAGTTCTGCTCGTAATTTCATCTAAACAGATTTGCATAAAATCATTACTCCAAAATCAAAGAAGTTAAAACACTTCTTAAATTTTTTTTTAACTAGTGCTCACTCTAAATTCAAAGTATAGTTTCAGACGAAAATCCGAATTTCATGCGTCCAAGCATTTTAGTGTTCGTTACGTTGTTCAATATCTCAGTGCCATCTTTCCCACTTTTCTCTGTTTTCTGTTTGTTTATTTTCCTGTTTCTTTTCTCTCTGGTGCATGTTCCGTCACCGTTCCGTTTTGTGTAGTAGTCTAGTGTATTCTCTCTCTCTCTCTCTCTCTCCTTTCAATTTTACTATGTATTAGTCCCTCTGTACAGGTGATTTTATTCATAGGTGAAAAAGCTGCTGCTGTTTTTTTTATTTGTTCTTTTTTTATTATTTTAAAATAATCTATTTTCCATAAGAATGTAACTGTCATCTGATTATTTATCGTCATTGCTTTCATGTGTGCCTATGTGATGAGTTTTATTTACTTTTTGGTAAACGTTTTTTTTTAAATAAATAAACAATAATTTTACTTTTATTTTGCTATTAATCTTCTTTTTTTCTGAGGGGATTGTTGTTCTTGGTACTTGGTGGCAAGTACGTAGCATGAAATTTGTTTTGGACACGTATAACTGTTGACCAAGTAGATGTGCCTTCCATCTCACACGCGAGGATTGTTGAGTCTATCTTTATCTGAGTTCCTCAAAAATTTTGACAAGTTGATTAATTTGAATTTAAATATGATAATATCAAGGGAGATAAAACAATATGGGACAATGAATCAACCTCTAGAGATAGGATATTAATTTAAGATAACTATTCTCTTAAAATATTTCAAAAAAAAATTATTTCAAAAATATCTCAAAATTTTCTATTAGAAAAATATCTCAATTTAATTTTCTTATAAAATTTAACATGTTTTTTTTTCTTTATAAAATTTAGGCTTAAATATATTTTTCATGTTTAGAAAATAGATTGTTTTTAAAAATTACTACGTGAAATTCACTTTTTATCAATTATATACCTAAACAAAATTCATGTTTTAATGTAATATATGTTATTAGTATCATTTTGTTAAGTGATGATGTGACGGATAAAATGTTACATCATGAAGCCTAATCACTAACGTTTGAAGCTTAGGAGATTCATGTAAAGCATCTACATGCACTAGGTCAAACCATGTAGAGGTGAACAAGGAGAAGAGAAAGGGAGTTAAGAAATCAAAGGAAAATGCAAGAAACCTTATCGATAATCGAACTATGTGCGGTTGGTTTCTTTTGACGACAATTGGCTGCTGGGGTAAAAGTGTTGGAATATATGGGAATCTAGATGGGGGGTTAAATAGTTTCTTTTCAAAATATACATCATCATTAATTAAATCTAATTAAACCTTACTCCTTATGGTAATCAAGGTTTTCTCAAAAACTTGTGTGGATAGAAGCTAGGGACCTAAGGCCAAGTTGTGGTCGAAAGTGATAGTCGACACAAAGTTGCAGTATTCACTTACCATGCCCACTGAGCCGATACAAATAAAGTACATGCAAAACACATCAAATTAAAAGCAGGGTGCTTACATGGTAAAACAAGGCCACTCTTTTTGGCGTTGAAAAACATGAATTTGGAATACCTAGAGTCATCTTTGGAAAACTTGGTGCTAAGGGTTGTGGAAGGGACACAACAGGTCCCACAGAGTGATGAGAATTCCTCACCATTAATTGGCAAGTTTAGAATAGCCATTACACCAAGGAGAGTTAGGCCAACCATAACTTTTGGGAGTATGAATCTGTTGATAGTCGTTGACTAGAACCTTAGGATTTCGATCAAAACATCTCGTGGCTAGTGCATATCAATGACTGATAGTATAATCTTGTCATAAATTCCCCATTTCTTCAACTCATCTTTGTAGGAAGTCAAGACCTTTTTAACAATGTTTGATATTCTAGAAGGGTCTAGGCCATGTACGAAAGCTAGGGAAATTTGTGAATTCCATACCAGTTGCTAGTGATTGGAAGTGGATTTTTCTCATGATTAAACAATTTGTTAGCCTTTTGTCAATATCTTTTCCCTCGTTTAGGAAGCAAGGGCCCAAGAAGAATTCTTGGTGTTTCTCATGAAAGGAAGCGAGGTGTCAATGGTGGAATAGGGATCAAGCTCAAGCGAGAAAGTAGAGGCATTGGAGGTAGGTTGTTCAGAAATAACTGACATGGTTTAAGGTTAGGGTTTTCTAAAGTTGGGAATGAAAAGAGAAGCTGATGATTGATATTATAAGAGAAAATGATTAGGATCGGTTATAAAAGATAAGAGAAATAAAAGATAGAGAGGAAATCAATTTTCAAAACTTGAAATATGGTTGTTAGATCCAAACACGCTTGGTTATCTAAATATTTTCCTATTGTCATTCAAAAATATAAGGTTTCAAATTTCAAATGACTCAACAAAAAGGGGCGCAATTATGTTAAATCCCTAAAAATTTATTTGTTGAAATAAAACCAGTTAATTGGATCCAACTAGCACATGTAAGCCAATTGGGGCGACTAACGTGGCTAAGTTGGGGTAAATTGGTAAAACTACTGGGAAAAACTACTTTGGATAAAGTGTGGGACGCCTCAAAAGACATGGAAGTCAACTTGAGGAGCAAGGAAGCAGTTAGTGGGATGTTAGTCATGATCTCCTAGAGTGTAGGGATTTTGAGTAGTGCTTCAACTAATGTTACCGTTAGTGAATCATTATAAGTAGGGTTTATCATATTGTAGCAAACAGGACAATCTCAAATAAACAAAACCTAGTTTTTTTTTTCCAATTACCAACCTTACGTTTAATTAATTTAAGTTCCATTATTGCTTTTAGTCGTTTATTACTTCCCTTTAGCACAAATTTCCTAGGAGTAGTTCAACTTAGAAACTTCAATTCATCGATTGCTGGGAAGCTCTTTGGAGTGGACCAGGAACCAAACCAAGGAACAAAGTCCTTTCCTTGGGTCAATCACTTAAAAAGGGAATCATTGCTTCGTATTTAGTCATCAATATGGCTAAAGAAATTGCACCAAAAATTCTAATAGGGTTGTTTTTGATTATGTCATGTTAGGGTTAGGAAAAAAGGATGGTAATGTGGAAATATCCATTTTTGAAATTTGTAGTTATACATTGTTTTTTGCAAAGCTAACCATGGAGAAGGTGAGATGTATCAAATGTATGCTTAGGAGCTTTAAATTGATGTCTAGCAAAAAATAAATTTCCATAAAAGCAAGTTGGCAACTATTGGTGGGGATGGTGACTTTATATCAAGGGCAACGACTTACTTGAATTATGGCTTGATGGAGGTACCTTTTTTCTACCTTGGTATCCCTATTGGTGCAAATCCTATAAATGAAGCTATGTGAGAACTAGTGTTGTGTAAATTGAGATCCAAGTTATCAGTATGAAGGCAAAAAATTTCATCTTTCAGGGGGACGAATTTGCCTAATAAATTTGGTTCTCTCATCTTTAACACTATTTTATCTCTATACAACACATATGTACACAATTAGGAAGAAAAAGTTCATAGGCTTGGACACTTATCTGGTTCACAGCGGTTTGGAACTTGTGGCAACATAGAAATAAATGAGATTTTTGTCTTGTTAATTTATTCTAATTATTATAGAGCAACCAAGTTAATAAAGCAAAGAAGAGATGGAAAGTATTTATGAAAATAGTATGAACAACACACAAACCAAGAGGGGGGGTGAATTGGTTGTTCTTGGTCAATTAGAATTTCTTTAAATAATTAGAGTTAAAAGGGATCGTATCGCAAAAAAAACCTTTGAACACTTTCAATCAATCAAACACCAATCTTTATAGATTGCAATTATACCAAGAAAGTTTCATTTGATTATGAAAAGTTATACCAACGAAAGATAATTAATAATCACAAGAAAAGATAAAGAAGAAGTGATCAACACCAATAATTATATCGGTTCACTTCTCAACCTAGAGAAGCTACATCCAGTTCTCCTAACCAACTAGTTAGAGTTCAACTTTTAGCAATCTATTTCTTACAAGCTTATACAATCACTCTCAATTAGACCTAGTTAAGAACAAGAAATCTAACTCCCTTAGACTCTATGATCAAGACATAGAGAAAACCTTTCTCTGCTCTTTCTTCTAGAAAAACCTATTCTAGACAAGCTTTAAGAAAAACTATTGCACTAGTTACACAACTCAGAAATTCTAAATAGAATTACAACCAAAGTAGTATAGAGAGAAACAACTTGATGATCTACTGCAGATGAATGCAAATGATTACCAAACTTGAATCAAGGTTGAATGAAAAATCTCAGAACATTCTCTCCAAGTTCTTCTTTAGAAAGTTGCCCAAAAAAGAAATCCTTTCAAGGTTTCTTGAAGCTTGAGGATTTGAGGGTCAAACATAGTAGAACTCGTAGTATCTTTTCTCTCTTCAAAAAGATTATGAAATTCGTCGTTATTTCGTTAAAACAAGTTGTTTCTATTTATAGAAAAATTGTTATAACTGGTAGTAATCGATTAAATCACTTAAGTAATTGATTAAAATGTTCTTGAGCTTTCTGGAAAAGACTTATGAATAATGTAATCAATTAAATCATAATGTAATTGATTATCACATGAAGCTTTATTCAAAATAGTTGCCAAGTAATTGATTACCACCATGTTATAATCAATTATCACAGGAAGTCCATTATGTGATTTTGAACTGTGTAATTGATTACCACAATCTCGTAATCGATTGAATAGGTTCTCTGTTTTCAAGTAATAGATTACCACTTGTTGGTAATTGATTAAACCACTAAGAAAATATTTTTCCAAAACTCGAAACATGGAACGCTTGGTTTTTTATGCATTCATGAAAATCTTATGATTCAGAAAAGCTTTTTATGAAACTTATGTTTTTGTGAAAACATGAATGCAAAATCATGAATAAGTTTTATGTAATGGATCATCTTAGACATACACAAATTACAAATACCATTCAATTGAATTGGTATGTAAAAACTTAAACATTTCAATGTCTAAAAACCTCAACTTTTTGATCCTCTCTAGCTCCCCCTGAGTTTAACACTTTATATGTTCCAATTTTTTTATGTTCTTCATTAGTACCATTACAAGATTGATGGATTTAATGATCTCATGTGTGGGAATTAAACTTTATGGATTTTGTTTTAAATATGGGGATTTGTAAGGTAATTTTATACCCTTATTAAGGTGTTTACATTTTATTTTATAAATACTTGTGAAGGGGTTATAATAAGGACAGATTGAGTCATGATCCTTTTGAACAAAAAAATATTCATATTTCATTAAATTAATTTAGGTCAGGCTTAACATGGACAATAAGGGATCGAGCCAAAACTCTAGTTTTAATTCAAACTTTTAAAATGAGGCGTAATCTTAGTGAAAGCCTGATTAAATGGGCATTTGTGGGATAAGTGCTAAGCCTAGATTAAGACATGTTCAAATTGGACTACAAAGACTCATATTTTATTTGTGCTTCAAATATAAACCTTAATTCATACATCTCATTAGGCAAGTTTAGATATGGTCAGTTAGCTCAATCTATTTTATCACATTTAGCAAAAATTTAAAGAAAAAGAAAGGAAAAGACTAGGCAAAAGGTGAAAGGTTGAAGAAAATGCTAAAAAAGATTAGCCAACTTTTAAAAACTTAGAACTAGAACTAGATTTCAGGTTTATATATTAAAACTATATTGTATCATGTGACACAACACAAAGAGATAAATTACAAAGGAAAAAGTATTATATCATAAACAATTTAAGTCACAACCGATAAAACCTTAAATCCAAAAGACCAAATCAAGTAAAATGAGCCATATAACAAGCTAATTAGATGCGATCGACATTAGCTGAACACTAGTTTGTATGAAGCTTATATGTCTTTCTAGGTGTTTTAATTTATGCTTCGTCGTTTGTTCATGTTATCATTCTCTTAAATTAGACATTGATGGTATTGATGTTGTTAGTACTCATTAAATAATCACACACTTCATCGCTAATACTAATCTTGTAATTCACGTACTCACTACAATGTTGTTCAATATTTTATAAGTAAATAAAATTAAAGAGTGTTAGTAACATTTTTTAATTAGTAAAATTTATTAAAAATTATAAAATCATAAGATTTCTTAAATAAGGTAAAGACCCAGACAATTTGGTGATTTCTACTAGGATAATTTTCTCCTCTCTGATACGGTGTTGCTTCCTCCTCCTACTCCGTGAGCTCCTTCTCTGTTGTGGCAAGAGTTAGTACCTATGAAGGTACTCTAATGTTCAAGTTAGAGCTCTCCCCAAATATAGTTAAAAAGTGTAATAAATGAGTAGAATGAATAGTACTTTTTTACTTCAAGAATCTCACCCTTCATATACACATATTAATGGGCCTTAGATCCATGGTGCTAATCCATGATTACCTAATAAGGAGGTCTAGATGATGATTGTATTTCCTTTAAGTGATCTCCTTCTCTTAATCCATTGTGTGCCATGATCAAGGCTAAGGGGTATGTACCAGATACAGGTATATGGCTCTATTTGAGGATGATGTTAGGCTTTGGATGAAGGTGTATCTATCCTAGGATGAAGGGGTATTCATCCAAAGCCCGGTCTTGAATACCCCTTGGTAGTCACTTTGGGATATTTGGTTCTGGTTGGGGGTGTTTGGCTTTGGCCGAAGAGGTTCTCAGCCATACCTTTGGTAGTTGTTCAACCCCTGTGGGTACACATATAAAGGGTATCAATATATATATGCTCATGTTTTATTCAGTGGAATAAATATAAAATATAAATTAGCTTTTGGAGAGATGGTTGAGTGGTTGACAACCCCGGTCTTGAAAATTCATATAGGTTCGATAAAAAGAACTATTGAGGGTTCAAATCCCCCTCTTCTCTTTCTCGGCGAATATATTTGTTTATGTTCTTAGTTTCTATTGAATCTATTTTACGAAGTAGAAGGAAGGGTCTTTCATACTATTCAAAGCTTGTATTTTATGCTATAAGGTAAGATTAAAAACATGTTGAGATCAAAGTTATAAACAACTAGTGCTACTATAATGTAGTGTACAAGGACATGGCATTCTATGGAATGATGATGCAATGGGACAACTAACGAACTTTATAGTTCCATGAAAAGGATTGTTTGAGGCATAAGATTTCTTTAATATTCTAATGATGATGATGATGATGATGATGATGATGATGATGATGATGATGATGATGATGATGATAATGATATAATAATAATAATAAAAACAAAGCTTACTAAGCATCTGTGAGGTAGCATAGATGCTTACTAGGAGGCCAATGTACAAGGACGCTGACTTTGTATCAAAATTTTATACATGTAAATAGATGATCCTTGATGTTGGTATCTCTCTTGATTCAAGGCTACTTACAATTAATTTCACACTCATAACTATCTAAATGAGCCCTATCACGACTCAAATATGGAAATGATTGAATTACTTTCTCGATATTATACAAAGATTGTGTTGCCTTGTGTGTTTTCTTTGTTTAAAGGATTATGCATAAGGAACATATTTCCCTTAGGATGATCTACAACCGACATACTTTCTTAGCTTGATCAGCCTTGAGGTCCAACCCCCTTCAACTTGGCCCTTCCACACATTGAAATTCACAACGTGACCTTTCACAACTTGAAAATGTCTTTGCTCAGAGCGTTTGACTTGACCTTTATCACTATAAACATTGATCTAGAGCTTGACTTTGTGCCTTAATTACCCACCTCAGCCTCACGACTTAAGTATTTTCAACTCAACCTTGGTTATCTTACACTCTGCGAAATCGGTTTTGAGTAATTGCTTTGGAAGAATTATGTGTTGCCATAACCTTTGAAGAAATTCTAAGAAAAAGGTTCCCTATTGAAGTCTTGGATGCACCTTTTGAAATTTTTCTAAGTTAATGTCAACAGGTTTCCAAGTCGAGTACCTTCCTCATCCATGACACACCCCCATCCTCACCCATGAGAATTTATTTTATGTTAAATAGGTGTAGGGTTCCTAGCCGGCACCCCCTCAACCATGGACGTACCCATCCCCGCCTACGTGAAATTATTCTATGTTAAAAGATATAGGGTTCCCAACCGACACCCCCTCAGCCCTGGACGCACATCCTCGCCTATGTGAAATTATTCTATGTTAAAAAGGTATAGGGTTCCCAACCGACACCTCCTCGATCTTAGACACACCCATCCTCAGCTTTGTGAAATTATTATATGTTAAAAAATGGTGTAGAGTTCCTAGCCAATAACCCTTGACCCTGGATGCACCCATCCTCACCTATTTGTTAAAGCATACACTTTCCCAACCAAAGTGTCTTTTTCTTTTTTCAAATTTCGAATGCAAAAAAGCACATCTTTATCACTCAATGGTTAGGGCCGAGAACCCTTTGACGTTAATCCTTAAGTACCAGCTTAAACCTTCTTTGTCCTTTTAGGACTTGAGGCTTAGAGGCCTTTGTACCCATAGGGGTCGAAAAACTACCAATATAATAACCTAGATTTTTCAAAAAAAAAAAATCCCACGCTAATAGCGTGGAGATTAGCGTGGCAATGCTAACAGCGTGATAACGGCGCGGTTAGCCTGGAATGCAGCGCTAGTAGCGTGGGACATGGCGCCAATAGCGTGAAATTGCACCAGAAGGCCATTTCTTGCGGCCTGATGGCGCGAATAGCGTCAGTTTGGCGCGATTAGCGCCACAGATGCGCCCAGTTGGCGCAGTTAGCGCCGTAATGGCGCGATTAGCGCCATAAGTGCCCAGGAAACTTTTTGTTGCGCTAATTTGGTGCGAATAGCGCCATATATGGCGCGATTAGCGCGGGAAGGTCGGCAGAACCTGTATTTAAAGGCCATATTACGAAATTTTGGCCCAAAACACTGTTCCTCTTCTTCCCTGAGCCTAGACCACCATTGATGCACCTTAGGAGCTTCATATCTTCCTTGAAAGCCACTAAAACACCTCCTTG
>PYAF01006344.1:54369-67884 GCA_007407185.1 Glycine tomentella
AAGTGGATGATCCTATTCAGGCAATGTGTGTGGATTATATATGCTTATAATGTGCTGTTAATTGCATGTATCAAAATTTGGTTAGCCGAGAAGGCTGTTGATCTGATGTGAATCCTGTTTAATTATGTGATATATGTATATGCATCTATGTTGTGATATTGGGAAGTGAACCAGGGGGAGGGAAACCTCTGAAAACCCTTAGTTTACGGAGATAATTATCTCACCCCGATTTGGGGATTATGTTGCAGGGACAGAAGCTGCAGTTCCTGAGAGATCCCAGGGCAAGAGGCCTGAGCTGGGATAGAGTGAAGAGAACCCTAGGCATAGATGACCGAGCTTGTTAGCTAAGATTCTGTATTTTGTCTGTATTTTGAATCCTAGGGAACATTTGTATAGTTTTGAGAACTATGTACCATGTATATTACAGAGATTCACCATATATGTATAAAAGTATATAATTTACTTGATTCCAGCTTCCTTAAATGTTTATTCCCTGCTTGCTGCGTTGTTGTGATATTGTATAATGATAATACGCTGGGTGCACACGGGGTGTTACAACCAAGGATATGGCCGAGAATCCCTTCGACCATGGCCAAACACCCCCAACCAGAATCAGATATCCCAAAGTGACTACATACCCCTTAACCGAGGATGAATACCCCCTTGGCCTAGGATAGATACCCCTTCGGCCAAAGCCTAACACCATCCTCAGATAGAGCCATATACCTTTATCTGGTACATACCCCTCGGTCAAGGCTTGACAACCCCTTGATCATGACAATGTAAGAAACACACTATGAGTTAAGAGAAAGAGATCACTTGAAGGTAATATAATCATCATTTAGACCTTCTTAGTAGGTAATCACGAATTAGCACCATGGCTAACCCTAAAGGTAAGTCCCATGGATCTAAGGCCCATTAATGTGTGTATATAAAGGATGAGATTCTTGAAACAAATTACTATTCATTCTACACAACTATTACTCTCTTTTACTATATTTGGGGAGAGATTTAACTTGAGCATTAGAGTGCCTTCGCAGGTATCCACCCCATTGCATCGGAGAAGGAGCTTACAATGTAGGAGGAGCAAGTGACACTACATAAGAGAGAAGAAAATTACATTACTTCAAAGGTGATCTTTAACAATAGTTTTACTATTAAACAAAAAAAATGTTAGTAATATTTACTTATATTTGACGATATTTTGAAATGTTATCAAATATTTTTGGTAACATTTTTATTAAGTGTTAGAAAAAAAGTATTATTAAAGATCCCATGCGTATAGTATATTATCCTAATACCCCGTGCAAATTTCCACTATATACTAGAAATTAAACAGTCCCCGTTTGAAGTTTTCTTTGCGAGGGGCCACAATTAATATATGTATCAAAATTGCGCTAACTATAACTTGCACTTGTCATTATGTAGAGGGTAAGTGTAACACCCCGTATGCATTCGGTGTGTTAACATATTACTTAATCAGATAAGCACATAATTACTTTAATTAAAAAGCCGTCATTTTTAAACCATATGTCTTGATTCATTATGTATAGTACATAAGACCACAAAGCATAACTAGCCCCTTTCGATCCAAATAACAAAAGAAAGGCAGATCACAACAATATCCAACAAACATAACAGGAGGAATAAAATTACATAACTCAACCAGTCATGTACATATATACATCAAGTTCTCAGGACCACACCTGTGGTTATACAAAACAATAAGCACCACGTGCTACAACCTCAAAAGTCTCATCCTCACATGAGGGCATACAAACCACATAAAGTCCATGTACAAAACATATCCAAAACATGTGTGCACACACACACACACATCTTCCCTCTCAGGGGTACAAAACAATATCATAAACAACTGAGCCACCAAGCTCTAAAGCCTGTCCAACAGCTACGCAGAATTTGTCTCTATTGGGGCCTTCCGTCCTGAGACCTATCATCTCTGCCAGATGAATCACCTGCAAAACATAATCCCCACACGGGGTGAGATACACATCTCAGTAAGCTCAGGGTCCTTGGAGGCATCTCCTCCACCCTGGCTCACTTCCATGATACACAGCATCAAAGGCATCATAATCAACCGGCCACCTGGCCCTTACAACAAATACATAGCCAATCATCTAACTCTAATGTATATCTGCGGAACTACGCCGCCAAAGATGCATCATCATCAGCATTAGGACTCTCAGTCCTCAGTGTGAGACCGGAACTCACACTAGTGCCATCCCATCGGGAGCTACACCTTACGCATGGATGCACGTATATGGCACCTCCGAGAATAGGCTTCAACCGCGACGGGACCACCTATCTCTTGGTCTTAAGGGATCATCATCACCCTTTACGTAAGCAAACCAAACAAGGAGGTGCACTCTTCTCCTAGGGAGGTCCATATCTATCTAATTGGCCAGAAGATCTATTCAACAGGTAACCATACATACCAAGCATAGAATTATGCATACATATCATCATGAGGAATGCAACAACCATTTCAATGCACATGCATCATGAATGCAACCATCACTCCCTCGGAGTATAGTGGAACACAATAGTGGGAAACACTCCCAAGAAACCAAGAACTTACCTGACAAAGTTGTGCTCTGCGGTTCAATCCCTAAACGGTAGTCCACGCCACTGACACCCTCGGTGTCACGCCCTATACAAAGGCACACAGGCACAATCAAAACCAATTCAACCTCACAAGGCATAAGCATACAACACAGTTCTCAAACGTCACAATGAAAGGAAGCATCATTCCTTTCCATATAAACCTCTATGTCCTCTATCTTAAGGTTATAGAATTAACCAAATCAAAGCTATACAAGCCCAAAGTTCAACAATGAACAATATGGCTACACGACTTCTTCAACACAAAAACACCGTTTATATAGCTCCCTGAGCACATATAGCACCAGTATCAAGGCTCATGCATGTTCAACAATCACCAATTGACCAACAAACTACCTACACATGCATTTCTCAGAGCCAAGAATCAAAGTCCGTGAAACTAACATATCAAAGCTAATCCTTCATCACAACAACCCCCTAAACATACTTTTCTAAAGGACTCAAGCCTAATTCCAGCTCTAGCTCAAAAGGGTCACTATTCATCCCAAAGACAAATTCACAAATCAAACGGTAAAACTCGAGTTTCTTACCTCTAAGACGACAAGGAAGGCTAGTGGACGACCTTTATAAGCTTGGGTGTCCGAGAATCACCTCCTTTCCCCGTCGAGCTCGAGTTTTGTGAAGTTCCCTAGAGAAAGGGATCTCTCTGTTTGAAGGTTTTTAGGGAAGAGTGATGAAGGATTCTAGCTCATAGGGTGGTTCCTACAAGTTTCATGTTTGAAGGGAAGTGTTTTGGTTAATAATGAAGGTGGTATGAAGCTTGGCCCTTCAACAATGGTGGAAACCAGCTGGGGGAAGAAGAAGAGAGGGATTTGGCCAAAAATCGCGTAAATAAGCTTTTTATAGTGGCCTTGTCAGAGGTCACGCGCTGATGGCGCCACTCTGACGTTACCGACGCCACATTCCAGAGAAAATTGGCTTCCTGGAGCACTTCTGGCACTACAAGCGCCACTCTGGCGCTACTGTCGCCAACTTCCAGTGCATCTGGTGCTGATGACGCCACTCTGGCACCAGATTCCAGTGAGAAATGACCTTCTGCTGCCATCTCACGCTACCAGCGCCACTGTCACGCTATCAGCTTGAATCTCAAGCTACCAACGTCAGACTCCAGTCGTCGCTAATTCTGTCACTAATACTTTTGCGACAGAATTTTATAAATTAAAACTTCTCTTTCTTTATTTCTTTTATTTATTTAGCCAAAATTATTATAGTAAGCAGATAAGGTTCATGAGCTCTCAAAAAGGAAGGGTGGGTATCTTTCAACAAATTAATTCATGTCATTTTTGGTAATGGGATTGGATTATGTTGAAGGAAGAAAAATATAACCAAAAAAAATATAAAAATGATAAATAATGTGATAATGAAGATGGAGAAAAATAAAAAGAAAAAATGAGATAGAAGAAAAAGTAAATATATATATAAGGTTACTTTTTTTTTTTTTTTTTGTAAAATTGAAACTGTACAATAAACGGCAATGATTTTGATTAACTTCATGCTGTCACTTCATACACAATCTTGAATTCAAACTTATCCCTGACATTAAACTCTTACGAAGATGCGCCATGTACGTAAAACCAAGGCAAAGGAAAGATGAGAAATATTCTTATCTATACAATTTTATTGAGATATTGATCAACATTGGATGATGAGAATTGTTTTATTAGGAGATCCTTATCATCCGTTAATTACCACACTCTTTACCCGTAAGCTAGGCTTCTTCTATTATTTGTTTATTTATGGTCCCCTCCTTGACCATGGTCAAAATTGTGAACATATATATTTAACACATAAAGGAGTACGATCGTATCAACTGGTCCATCATGAATAAATTGAATTGAAGTTTAGTGATCTGTTTCAGTACGTTAGCCCCAAGCATCTGGGCCAAATATATATATGACCACTTTACGAGAAACAAAGTTAGTAGCTACCCTTCTTTATAGGTAATTCAAATTTCGGGTTCAAAAACAAAGCATTTGGTGTTTAGTTAGGTAGTCGAGAGGGTCCATCCATTGGCTAAATAAAGGTACATTGTTCTAACCCAACAAAGTAGTACTAGTTACCAAGTAACAAAAAGGTCAATTTTATGATGTTTTAAGTTCTACTTATTAATGTCCTCTAAATGAGAAAAAAAAAGTTCTACTTATTAGTTTGAGGTAGAACTAGAAAATCATATGTACAAGGATCATTTGTTCTCATGACTTTAAAGCTTGATTTGCTTTGACACGAAACTAATAATATAATAAGTGGCTGTACTAATGGTTTAGCTGGCGAAAGTACAATTTTCATATTCCAGCTGAAGGAGGTTATTCGCTCTGGTCTGGCATTACCAAATTAACTATAGTTTTCTTAATTCAATTTCGTCGTCGGTTTATTTCTAAAAATTTGACTTTATGTTGTTTTTGGCAAGTGGGGAGTGGTCAAATTAAAGTAACATAATGGTGGGCAAACTCCTAGGAGAGAGGTTTTCTTTTCTATGATGAAACACGGAAATTTGAAATTGGCTTAATTTTATTTTTAGTATCTCATGTATTATAATTATTTAATTTTAGTTTTTTAAATTTTAATTGTGTAAATTGGATCTTTAAGTATGATAAATGTGCTATTTTTGTCCCAAAATTTTAATTGTGTCAATTAGGTCTTTATGTATCACAGCTATACAATTTTAGTCCCTTAATTTAATAAACCAATTAATATCATTCTTATTAGGTTTAAATATGTTTTTAGTATTTTAAAGTTGATTTTTTTTAGTCCATCAAATTCAAAATTGCTTTTTTTTCCCTTAAAATTCACAAAATATTCTTTTTAGTCATTATGCATAGCAAGAAATAAACATGGAATTAATAAAAAATTTACAATTTGTGACAACTTTTAACCGTCAAAATTGAATTTTTTATTTAACATTTTAAAATACTCTTATGGTGATTAAAAACTGTCATATAATAAAGTGAGTAAAAAATTAAAAATTCATTAATTGCTTTAAAAATTGGTTTAATTTTTTTATGGACTTGATTTTGGCAATTTCAAACTATTAGTAAAATCATACTTTAAAATATAAAATAGAAAATTAAATTATGAAGGTAAAAAATGTCAAAAATTATGAATCTCTTATTTTTTGTTTGGCTCACTTTTTGCATAAGGACAAAAAAGAATATTTTACGGATTTTATGGACTAAAAAAAATAACTTGAAATTTAGAAGACCAAAAAGAAAATGACTCATATTTGAGGGACTAAAAACATATTTAAGTCATCTTATTAATATATATGAAATGAAATATACAATTGGAAGACTGAGATTGCACATTCTTGATACTTAGGAGACCCATATTGGTACAATTGAAACTTGAAGGACTAAAATTACTTCTCCAATTGGTACAAGTAGAACCATGAGATAAAACCGCATGCATAATTATGATACATGAAGACTAAAATTATAATTAAATCTTTTAAATATGTAATATTTTTCTTATATATATATATATATATATTCTATTTGATTGTTTTTTTAAAAAAATCCTTCACTGGATAAAGAAAATGTTAAATGCACACAAGTTTTTGGACTTAACTTCTCAAGAGATCAATTTGTTTCAGAAAAAAATGAAAAATGTTTAGAAATTTAAATGATGTAATATATGTGCGAAGTTCTTGAGCAATGTAAGTGTCACGAACATTACCGAAGGATAAATTTGTGTTGTTCCACGGAAGTTTAATAAAGCAGTGGCGGGGTGAGTCCTCTCTCCCCGTGGATATATATAGGTAGGTAGGCAGCACACCCGTATATGCTTTGGAAATTCAAAGGATAATTGTGACAAGACCATGTGCAATGTCTCAATCCTGTGGGATGTTTCTTGTTTAAATGATTACGCGGTGGTGCTTTTGTTGTCATATTCAGCCCATAGTTTTCATAGAATATATAGAATACTAGAGGATACTTATACCAGTAAGTAAGTGATTATAAAGTTACATGGGAAATATTTAAAACATTGTTATCACTAAAAAATGTTATTATACTTTAAATCTTTTAAAATAATTGACCACGATTTATGTAAATTTTATACGATAAACAATTTTATCTCAAAATAAGAGATAAGGACAAGAAAAAATGGTGTAATGTGTCAAAGCAGTTATAGTGTTCATAATAGATTTGTGAGTTGGAAATGAGTCTAAAGGAACCCATTCTTTTGTCCCTTAGCGGAGCAACTGGTTTTGGGGATATGGTTTTGTTGATTCTATCGGATGATTTCTCTGACTATATAAGGAGGTAACTTCATTATGATATCTGTCCTAAGAATATTGAATTATTGGGGATATGGTTTCACAATATTCGTGTTCAACTCGACGGACCTTTTCAATGCCAAATTTAAGAAATTGAAATTCAGTAGACCTAAAACTATACTACTATGTATGTAATTGAAAGGTGGTAATTCCATGCTATATATATTTCTTTAATTTTATTATTTTGTGTTGAGAATTATGGAAGTTACACTACATAGTTTTCTCTACGATATTCTTTGACTGAATTTAGTGCGTGCTTGTATAAACATTGATAAATTTAATTTTAAATGGAATTGATTTTATAAAATTAATTTTGAATGGTAATTTATTTTTAATTGTTTTTTATTATAAAACTAAAAATATAAAATTTAGTATAATTTTTTATCTAATGTAAAAATTACTTAATATTATCGTAGTTTGTATACAAGAAATATCAATTCTAAATTGACAACCTGAGTTTCAAAATTATAAAACATAAGTTTTTGGAATTAAATTTATAATTCGAAAAAAAGTAATATAAACATAAACTCAAAATTACTCCAGTAAATCAAGTTAACATGAAAGTATCAAACATGTTAGTCAAAATCATAATCAAGTTTTATTAACTCTAGACTCAAATTTGATGATTCTAAATGTGGAACCAAAAAAACTCTTAATGGAAGACTTAAGTTACAATCTTCGTGACAGGGCGGCTCAACCGATATCCTGATGTAAAGCCAATTTGTAAAATGAGCAAGACATTTTTATAGACATACTTAAAAGGCAAAAATGCGTGAGAGCAAAAGAGAGGACTAATATTTTTTTTTGAAGGCGAGAAATATATATTAATAAGATAAGAGCATACATTTACATACAGGAAGTGTCCAAACCATCCCATCAAATGTACGTCAGAAAAACAGAGAGATATCTACAAGAAATTAAAGTATTACTAACAAAATTATCGACACTATTAATAATTTTTGTTACTAATACTCGTGTCATTAAAATTTATTGACGATTTTTTAAAAATTACTTGTAAATTATTTTATTAACTATTCTTAAGTTTTTTTTTTTTGTTTTTTTTTTTTTTTTTTTGTATATACGAAGTTAAAGGCCCCCCTTCTTTGCGTGGACATATATAGTAAAGAGATTCCCCCAACTATATAAAATAGAGCATAAAAGATGGAGGCTTCAGACCAGATACATGAGGTAACAGTCCCACGTCAGTCTTGGACTAAAAGAGCTAGCTCCCTTGAGAAAAGTTCCAACAACAATAAATATAGGCGCATAAACCACTTGATAATTGGATTTACGACTAAAAACACACGTTCGAAACATCACACAGGCATGAAATCAGCGTGCACAAAGATCCAAAACATTATACGAGGTGAATCATAAGAAAAAGACCCCTAGTAGTTTTGGATCACATAAATCCACTGATAAAATTGTTGAGCATTAAGAAAAACATGACTGTGGGTGAATGGTGATGGAAGTCTATGGCAAGCTAAAAGTTTAAAAGGAGAGCTTGAAGTACTTTTTTTGGTGAGCTTTAAAGGACCAATGATAAGAGTTAGGACTTAACCACTTCAAGACCACATCCAAGCCAATTTGGATAAGCATGAAGAGACACACCAGCTTGGAAAAGACACAAAATAGTCTCTGGTAATCGATTACCAGCTATTTGTAATCAATTACCAATGCACTTTGTAAAATAGTGTCTGTCTGTTTTAATCGATTACAAGATAGCTGTAATTGATTACCAGCATTTCAGTTTCACATAGAAACAAGACTTGTCTGTTTTAATCGATTACGAGACATCTGTAATCGATTGCATGAGTCTGAAAATTGTAAAAACCTCTGTTTTAATCAAGTACAAGTGCGAATTAATCGATTACTTTAGCATAAAAACTGCATTACACATGTTGGGTCAGCCAATGGTCATTTTGGAAGAAGCTTGCACTTCAAGCTTCATTTGGACTTCATTTCAATTTGTATTTTCCTTACATTTAGTGATATTTAGCTTGTAATTTTGTGGCTTATATAAGGTGCCAAAACTGAATGTAACTAAATTTGGTTCATTAATACAATTTTGAAAATTGTTGTGAGATTTTCTCTCTTGCTCTTGTGTAAATCTTATCAATGGCTTCTCAATGCTATTGTGGTGATTCTTCCTAGGCTTATTGGAAAGCTTTTCCATGGTGCCATCCATTGTCATTCTTAATCTCTCTTCCATCTTCCATTGCTAAATTAAAAAGCTCAAAACAACCCCAAATTCTTTGGAAAGTGCAGAATTTAGAGTTCTTGAGGTTTGCTTGAAGATTGAGTTTCATTGCAAGATAGATTTGGGAAACTTAATGTCTAATGGTCATAGACATTACATCAAGTGGTATCTAGAGCCTAATCCTTGTGGAATTCTTCTTCAAGTTCAGTTTTAAAAGTTCTTCAAAGGTAAAAAAAACTGCACTAAATTGGAAACACGAAAATTCATTTTAATTCCTTGTTTCTTGTTGTTTTCATTTGATTCTTGGTGGTGTGGGCTTGTTGTGTGTTCCATGTAACGACTTCCTTTTCTCTACGTATTTAACTTATTAGTATATTTAATTTACGATTTTTTTTTTTGCTTTTACCCAATTAATTTTCGAAAATTGATTACCATAACCTTAAACTAACTCATTAATTTTTTTTTTCAAAATAATGACGAGGGTGAATGAGCTAATAACTATCCAACGTAATTAAGTTCCCATATAAAACAATCCATAGTACAGTCCATAATACATGTCCATAAAAATACAGACAGTCCAAAATACATATCATAAGCCACAAAATAGAATTCATCACAACATCTTCATCATATCTTCAACTCAACATCAATACACACCTTCAATTCGACATCCATGCTCAGCTATTACTGTTCATTTGCTCGCCCAAATAAATTGGGGTCATCACAGGTGTCGATCACAGACACAAAAATAGGGTAAGTCTATGATAAATACATTTTAAATTAACAAAGCTTATCTATAAATAACCATGATATAAAATTCATGGAAAATGCATGCTTATCTTTTTATATGATGCATGACGATCTCAACATTTTATCTAATGGTACCATAGTCAAGATAGCCCCACTCCTTCTGTGGCACAGACTTATCCATTCAGTCAGGGTAGCGCAGTGGCGCGTAGGAATGTCACCTCTACCTATGTGATCATCATGGTGGTGTGGTCCTCACTGATACAACTACCCCCCAGTTCAGACACCTCTGAACGCATGGACTCAGTCCAGCTATCTGACACACCTCCTCTTGAGGTAACACGGCTTAACCCCGCAGGGCATATGCACATACATGAATGATTTATTTAATCTTTAATTTTGTTTTTTATTTTATGTTCCACATGTTCAACATAAACTACTACAGTGTCCAATATATTTAAAAACTCATGGAACAACAATATATAAACTTTTTCACACAAAATCTTACAACAACAGGCCATTCCATGAATTTTCAAAACATGTCATAATTTATTAGAATTTTAAACATTAATTAATCATGGTTCAACATAATAGTCAAAATTTCAATATTCCTTTAACACAAAATTTAATAGACACATTCAAGAATTTATAACATCGAAATTAGCCACATAAACTTTAGTAAAATATAAATACCATTTAAATCAATTATTTTCTTCAATTAAAATCTTTACACACCAAATACTTATTAGGCTAGATTTAATTCATTCAAAATCTATTAATGCTTCTAAACACCTATTAATGCTACTAAACATCTATTTAACTAAATTCAAGTTACTACTTTAATTAATACATTTATTAAACCAATTTTATTCTTTACGACAATCTATCATACTTTTAATAACCAAGGCTGAATTTGAAAGTAATTTAAGACTCCTAGCATATTTAAACTCTATTTATCATAAGCTTCCCTTACCTTGCTTGCTTCCTAAAATTTGGACAGCTTTTTCTTCCTTTTCCTTTAATTCCCTCGTGAGCTTGCTAAAGATAGTGGTCTTGGTTTTCTTCTTTAGGTAAAAGGAATAATTTGAAAGTGATAGCAAAGTCAAGGCAACAAGGATACTAAGGGAGTATGGCACGACTACTTCTTTGTTTGGTATTGAAAGTGTTTTAAATTTGTTTTGAAAGGGACAAAGCTTTAAGCCTGCACGTTCCACTCTTTTTTTTTTCAGCCCATTCTCGGTCCCACTTCATTTATATAGAGAGGTTAGCCTTTTGCCTTGTAAAAAAAACTACAAATATCTTTCTTAAGTCATTTATGGCTTGCTTTTGATTTGTTCAATTCCCATTGGTTAGCAAATCTTTGCCTTCCATGTGTCTTGCTTCATGACTTTTCTACACTTTTCCTTGGCTTAAGCTTGTTCTTCACGTGCCATTCAAATTGGTGTAGGCAATTCTTTATGGTTTTGGTTTCATATGTTGGTGTTGCTACACTTTTGTATATTAAAAGATTCTTAAGCATTTATTGCTTCTTTACATTAACCAATTAGATTTAAGTTAGACTTTTCAACCCTCCATGTGATCATGATTGATTTTTCTAAGGCATTTCTCCCTTGGTCTTTATATTGCACGGCCAAATTTCACTTTTAGAACCAAATCAACACTTTTTCTTTTTTTTTTGTACATGTAGTAACAATATTCTATTTTCCTATTGGTCCAAGTTGTTTTTAATTAGTAAAATTACTAAACTAGCTTATTAAAGAAGTTTATTTATCTTATAATTAAGAGAAAATTCCATAGATTGTTTATATTATTTTTCTGTGTTTTTCAGATACTTAAGTTAGTCTATATTAAGTTCTTTTCAAAAATTTCTATTAAAATTCCTAGAAATTCTAATCCATAGTTTTTTTTTTTGTCATTTGCTTGGTTGATAATTTGCTTTTTAAGAGTATGTTGTCCTTTCCTTAGGTTCTTACAGGATTCCCAAAACTATCTAACCATTTCTAAGTTAAAGGGTATTTTGGTCATTTTAAAATGTCTAGGGGTATTTTCGTCATTTTTGTCTTAAACTAATTTTTGTAAAATAAAAGTGTACATTGATCATTTAATGAGAAAAACTCACAAATATGTATCAAATATGAGGGTATTACATTCCACTAAATAACTTTTGTGTTTCCTTCAAATTTCATGTGATTTCATGTGTCCATGTTCTTCATATGTTCTTGAAAACTTTCCAATTTTCTAGTCTTGATTCTTGTCAATTTTTGTTTGTAGTGTTTTTTGTGTTGTATGACCACTTGTTTTGATTCTAATCTCATGCCTAAACTAAATTGAGTTGTTAGAAACAAAGTTTACAATAGTCATACATCAAAATTTTAGTGATTCATCAATTTCCTAAAGAAATTTTGAACTTGTGCAAAAGAAAAACAAAGGCTTACAAAAAAGAGAAACATTTTGGTACACCCAAAGACATTATTGAATTGTGGGTGGAAAAATACAAAGAAAAACAAAATTTAGAAGCAAAGCAAAGTTACAAAAGCTATAAGTTCAAATTTTCATTGAACCACAAATCAAATGAACTTGTATGATATGCAAATTTTATGAAATTTGGCTTCTAACAATTGATTTTACTTAGCATAACCTCCTTGTGTAGTTTGGTACAACCCATAGTATTCCTTGAGTTGTCTCATAAATTCCAATTTGAGTTTTTCTTTTCTTAAAAAAAAAATTCTTTTGTTGTTTGTCTCTTAAAATTTTCAAGGTTTTGTCTTAGAGTTTTCTTGTTCTTGGACTGTTGAGTCTAACCTAGAATCATTTTTTATTTCACTATAGTAAAGAAGTTTGATTTGATTAGAAGTTTTGCTTAAGAACTATAGAGAGGAATAAGAGTGGAAAAAGGCAAGAGAGAACATTATAGAAAAATCCTAGAAAGTGTGCAAAAACGAGTGAGAGTGGAAAACACTTAGAGATGGGTGAGAATTTTCTTATATACTTGTGTTTTTCCTAACCATTTCTTTTGAAAGATGAGCTTAATATGAGATGAGTGTAACATCCCCAAAATTATAAAAAAAATGTGATGATAATTGGATAGAAGTATGTTTAGAGAAAAATAACTATATCACTCTTTCCAAGAAGTAGAAATTACTAGAAAACCCTTAAGATGAAAATGTCAAAAAAGCCCTTGAACATTTTTAAAATGACCAAAATGTCCCTAGGTTGAATGACATAATTACCAAAATGCCCTAGGTAAAAAATGCTCAAATAACTTTAGAAATTTTGTAGGAACTTGATGAAATTATAGAATACACTTAGCTAACTAAGTATCAACATATTTTGTGACAGAAAATTTTAGAATAAAATTTCTAGGAATTTTATAAGATGACAACTTTGAGGCTTTATTTAAGAAAACTCAAGCATCAGAAGAATATGGAAAAATGATACAGATAATCTAGGGACTTTTGTCTCAATTATAAAAGGAATAAACTCATTTGATGAACCAATTTAGTAATTTTAATAATCAAAAGTAAATGAATTAAGATAAATGTAAATTGTAGGTAAATAATACCCTAAATGTATTACTTGTAAGAAATTTTAATAGGATTATGATTAACCTAGAAATTATATTACTCTTAGGTGGGAAAATGTAAATTAGATC
>PYAF01006344.1:67984-78775 GCA_007407185.1 Glycine tomentella
ACTAAAGCCTAGCCATCCTACGTAGGAAAGGAAAACAAATGAGGATTTCACTACAAGCTTGGTACTCCACGTGCAAATTAAGAAGGAAGGAGGATGATGTAGAATTCTCAAGAACATGGACACTTGTAGGGTGAAGAACTAATAGCCAATAGGATTAAACCAAATAGAAAGCTAAGTCATCATAACCCTAGAGATATTTATAGCCA
Organism: Glycine tomentella; assembly: GCA_007407185.1. Lineage (NCBI taxonomy): Eukaryota > Viridiplantae > Streptophyta > Magnoliopsida > Fabales > Fabaceae > Glycine > Glycine tomentella. The sequence continues at coordinate 68,191 of PYAF01006344.1, forward strand.
AGTTTTCTCTATACTCTTCCATCTTGCACGTGGATAGCTCTAGACATTATTTCACAATCCCAACGGTCAAAAGTTACATATTTGGGATAGTAGTGTACCTTTAAAATTTTAAGAAGATCCAACGGTTAATGAATTTAGAATCAATATTTTACTAAAATGGGTTTTGGGGTAAAATCAAGAATGAAGAAAAGCACAAAATCTTCCAAAAAATTTAGCCAATCCATGAAAATTGGTGAAGATTGCTCTACAAGCCAAGCTACTCCACGTGCACATCAAGAAGAATGAAGAAGCGTTGAGAAAAATCAAGAAAAGGGACACTTGTATGGTTAAAAATCAAGAACTCATATGATTGGACCATTTGTAAAGCAAGGTCATAATGACCTAAGGGATATTTTCATGGCAAAGGCTTGTTAAACAAGTTCATCAACATTATAAATAGAGGGTGTAGGAACTGAAAATTTCAAGTTCCTTTCTAAGCCTAGTGCACGTACAAAAAACCTCTCTTTCTTGCATACTTTCCTTTTCATCCTTCCTTTCATCCTTTTTATCTTCCATTTTCAAGAAGACTAAAAACAAAAACCCTAAGCCTTGCTACTTTGAAATCTCACGTGGAACTAGGAGCATTTAGAGGGATATCAATATTCAAACTCACTTAAGGTAGGTTAAGCTTAAATCTCTAGTTAATCAATGGTTTGGATTAATTTGCATGCTTTAGTAGGCTGATTTATGGTTGATATTTAGGCTTGAATTTCGTGATGTTTAAAGGTTATTCTTTGATAAGAATATATTGATTTAAGCTATAAGATAGGCTATGATTTATACCCATTAATATTAGTGAAGTATGGAAGTCCAATTGATAATCTTTTGAGGTGATTTCAATGATACATTGGACTGACTATATTTTTATGGACATGTTTTGATTTAATTTTTGAAGTAGAGGATGAATGGTGTGGAGTTGAATGATTTAAATGCTTGATGATTTGATTTTGAGGATTAATTATTTGATTTTGAGGATTAATTAGTGAGATGATAGGTGAAAGGAAAATTAAGATGTATATACTAGGTGAAAATCTTTGTTTATAAAGGTTTAAAGGAATTATATATTATTTATATTGAGGATTATTAGTTAAATTACTAACATAATTTTTCTGTAGTTAAGGTTATTCTCTGGTTATGCATAAGTTAGTAATAATCTTACTTGATTAAGGTATGGTGGTGTAACCATACTCAAAAGCTTAATGGATAAGATATGGTGGTGTAACCATACTTATGATATAAATGATGATATGATATATATTTTGCTTATGAATTTGATTTTTATGGATGTTGATATGTTGATGTGATTAAGATAGGTGGATTCATGTTTCCATGTTCCAAGTCCAGTACGAGGCTTTGGGGAAATAGAATCTGATGCTACATACAGTACGATATGTAGTACCCAGGTGCAAGGATATATGGCAAAATTCATGCATGTTTGCGTAAGACTATAGCAGCGTCCACACTCAGTTTGGCCACATACAGTACGATATGTGGAGGTCATTTGCCCTGGGATAGTTCATCTCATGCATTCATGTAGTTGCATATTGCTTGTGGATGTGTTTGATTTTTTTTATGATTTTACTAAGCTAATAATAGGGTTGGGATTTAGCTTTGCCTACTGAGAAATTTATTTCTCACCCGATTTGTTTCATGATTTTTTTTAGATGGCAATGATGGACAGGTTCCATGAGGCCTTGGAGTAATGAAGATATATAAAAGAAGTTATAAACTAAGCTGGATTTTTGAGAAAAGTAGTGTACTTGTATTATATAAAATTTTGTAACAGAAACATTGACTAATGTATTAGTCTTTCCATATTCTGTAAATTTTAATGACTTAGAATTTTTACTAATACAAGTTTCTTGAAAAATTTTATTCTAAGTAAAAATAATAGTAATAAAATCAACTTAGAAATCAGGTCGTTACAATGAGGATTTGTCACCTAGGACCTCTAAGTTGATAGAAGCCATGACAAAACAAATGGAGAACTTGCAACCCAAAATGGATGCAAGATTTGAGGAGTTACAAAAGAAGACTCAAAGAAGGAGTAGTCCAAATGGTAGTGTGGATGGAGAGGATCGTAGTAGTATAAGGGTGAGTGAGTATGCTTCCTCTCATGGAAAAATTATTATGATGAAAGGAGTGAGAGAGAGGATAGGAGAGAAAACAATAGAAGAGAAAATAGGAGATACAATCCTAGAAGGCAAAATAGAGATAAGGAAGATTGGAGGTTTAGGAGAGAAGAAAGAAAAGGGAGGAATGAAGGATTGGGTGGAGTGAAAATAAAAATTCCAAAATTCCTTGGCAATAATGATCCCGAAGAGTACTTTGAGTAGAAGATGAAAGTAAAACAAATTTTCTCATGTAAACAATTTGATGAAGAAAAGAAAGTTACTCTAGCAACTCTAGAATTTGGTGGCTATGCTTTGATAAGGTGGAACCAAATTCAAATGGATATAGGAAGAGGGAGGAGGCAAAGTGTAAATTCTTGGGATGACTTGAAGGCATGCTTGAGAGGAAGATTTGTCCCCACTTATTATGCAAGGGAAGTCCACAATAAGCTTCAAAGACATTTCCAAGGCTACAAGAGTGTTGATGACTACTACAAGGAAATGGAATTGATGATGATTGAAAACAATAGGAATACCCACAATAACCAAGAGGGGGGTGAATTGGTTTAAACTTGGTCTTTTAAAATTATTTATAAAATTAGAGTCAAAGGATCTTAATCACTTTTAAACCAAGAATGCTTTTAATCAATCAAATTACACAGCACAATAAACTAATAGCTCAAAATAGAACTTGTTGAGTAATGATAATAACACCAAGAACAAATGAACAAGATTACTTGAAAAGATAGAGATAAAGAAAATCAACACAAACAATTTATACTGGTTCACTTTTCAAGAGAAGCTACATCCAGTTTCTTCTAATCAACACTATATTAGAGTTCCACTATTATAAAATTCTGTTCTTACAAGCTTTACAACAATATCTCTTTATCAACCCTAGATAAAGAATAGAAATCTAAAACCCTATTAGACTCTTAAAGATCAAGAACAAGAGAACACTACTCTGTTCTTCCCTAGAGAACACTACTCTAGAACAAGCTTCAAAGAACCCTTTACAATAACATCAAATAACAGATATTATAAAAAAGAAATTACACTCAAAGATTATGGAGAGAAACAACCTGATGATCCAATGAATATGAATGCATGAGTTACCAATCAAGGTTGAATTGCAGAAACAGAATTTCAGAACATGCTCTCCATTACTATTTTGAAATCTCTTGCCCAAGAAATCATTCAATACCCATGAAGATTAAAGAGTGGGACAAGAAGTAAGTAAACCTAGAAAATCACTTTGGAACTTTGAGAAGGCTTGTATGTATTCAGAAATTTCGAAGTATTCAAGTTAAGTTTCAAGCCAAGCCTTCCTTCTATTTATAACAGATTTTTGTAACAACCAATAATCGATTACACGCGCCAAATATCACATTAAGTAATCGATTTAAGGCTCCATTCTGGGTTTCACAACGAACAAGATAATCAATTAAACTGAGCTATAATCAATTAAAGTAGTGAAGTTTTATATCTGAAGCCTCTTGCTAATCGATTACAATATTTGGTAATCGATTAAGGTAATGAAGCAAGCTTTAAGAAACAAGACTATGTAATCGATTACAATGTTTGGTAATCAATTAAATTAGTGAAAACATGATTTTCAAGATAGCTTGTGTAATCGATTACTGTAAATGGTAATCAATTAAAGCAGCAAAGTATTACTTTTGATTTACACTATGTAATGGATTACAAATGTTTGGTAATCAATTAATATATTCATTAAAGCTTTTCCAGTTTTAAACACGAAACTAAATAATCAATTAATCTGCTGGGTAATCAATTAAAACAGTGAAATTACATTTTTCCAAAAACATTACCCATTTAGTTCTTTTTTGAAATAGCTTTGATTCTTTGATGAAAATACTTAAACATGTAAATGATTATATGCATGCAAATGCAAGGATCAACAAATTGACTTCTCAGACACTTCATTTTGGATTTCAATCTTCAAGGCATGTGGAAGCCCAAAACAATCTTCTAAGTCAAAAGCTTCATTCTTCTTGTTGCTCCCCCTATATCCAACAATCTCCCCCTTTTTGGCTTTGAACATGCCAAATATTGATTGATTATGTGTTAGAGATTTAAAGTGCTTTGATGGATGAAAAAGATAGAAGTCTTGAACTTTGTTTGAACTTTGTTAATCCTGAAAACAAATCAGCCTCTTTGCCAAGAACAAGTGTTAAGATATTTGTTGGTATAACCATTGATCATTTACTTCTATTAGTTAGCTTCTGTAACTTAGTTTGCTCCCCCCTACTTAGTTAATTTCATCACCCATTGTAAAATATAGGAACACTTCACACTTAACCAAGAGGGGGTGAATTGGTTAGGCTTGGTAAATTAAAAATTTCTTTGCAAAATCAGAGTTTTCCTTTGGATCTTTATTACTTTAGTAACCAAGAATCTTTATTCAATCTAATGTTCAGTCCAAGGTATCCAATAGCTCAAGATAGAATTAATAAACAAGGCAATATTATCTAGTTAAACAGAATATCATCAAGAAAGAGATCAATATCAAAACACACAAGATTTATACTGGTTCACTTCAAACACTATGAAGCTACATCCAATTTTCTTCAACTCAACACTAGAATAGAGTTCCACTATTGCAATATTTCTGTTCTTAAAGGTAATAACAAAGTCTCTCTTTATCCACCCTAGATAAAGTTCAGAAATCTAAAACACTATTAGATTCTTAGAGACAACCCCATTGAGAACACTACTCAGTAAACCCCTAGAGAAACTCTATCTCTAGTTTACAAGCAAGAAACCTGATTACAATAGTCAATCAAATACAAGTTATCAAAAGATTTACAACCACAAAGTTTAAGGAGAGAAAACACCCGATGATCTAATGAATGATATGCTTATGAATGAATGTATCAGGTTGAATGATGAAAACAAACTCAGAACATCTCTTTCCTTAACCTTTGAAAAGACTCTTCTTGCATCAAGAATCACTTAAAAGCCCATAAGAGTTTTAGTGAAGACAAACACTCATAGAACCCAGAAAAATATGTTTAGAAAGCATAGGTAGGCTTAGAATACGAATTGATCAAGTTACTAAACAAGCTGAGCAAGGGTTCTATTTATAATAAACTTTTCTAACCGTTAGTAATCGATTAAACGCGCTCAATAATCGATTGTTTCACTTATGTAATCGATTAAATCAAGCATGTAATCGATTAAAAGGTTCAATAAAAATCTGGGTTGAAGCAACGAACAGAATAATCGATTATTTCGATACGTAATCGATTAAAATAGGAAGCTTCATAATCATGAAATAAACTATGTAATCGATTACGGATTCTGGTAATCGATTAAAGCAGGAAGCTTGATAAACATGAAATACACAGAGTAATCGATTATGGATTCTGGTAATAGATTAATGAAGCAAGACATGTTAAGCATAGGCATATGATGTAATCGATTACAATATTTGGTAATCGATTAAGACAGAGAGATGATTTTTCCTGTTAAGCCTATGTAATCGATTACAGTTCAAAGGTAATCGATTAAAATGATCATCAAGGCAGTTTATATGTAAATCGAGGTAAATTAATCGATTAAGCCGATATGTAATGGATTACATTGTTCTTGAAAAGTTTTCCACAAAACACTAAGAACAATATAATCGATTATTACGAATAAGTAATCGATTAAATCAATAGAAAATATATTTTTCCAAAAACCTTTGATTTAACTATTAGAATTAAGCATTTTATCAAGGCCTTGTGAATTATAATCATTTAAATTAATTTAATGAATGAATGATGTGAATACAATATACTTGGATCACCAGAAATGCTTCTTCCTTTTACATTTAATCACACATAATTCTTCAATACTTCAAGGCATGTTGAAAGCTAAAACCAAGCTTTGATTCTTTGTCCATTCTTCAAGTAATTCCATTGAATCCAACACCCATCAATTTGTAAAAATTGCAACAAAAAATAGAACATAACAGAGAGCAAAACAGAGGTGGTTTTCAATCAATTTTTCTCCCCCTATTTGGCTTTTCAAAGGAAAAAGATAGCACAATAAGTGAGAGAAAGAAATGCAAATTCATTAATCAAAAGAGGGACAGTACATTAATCAGAAAACATAAAAAGAAGACAGAGGAAAACAAGAAACTTAAAGCTATTAGAAAGAAAACATAGAAATCCTAAAAGGAGTCAGAACCATCAAGGACAAGCCTAGACTCTATATTTTCTAGCCTAGATTTTATCTCCTCCAAAGATGAATTTGTCTCAGCCCTCTGCTCATGATGTAGGGACAATAAGCCATCCATCTTTTGAATCATAAGTGATTCAAATGAACTGTAAGATGGTTGAGCAGGGCCTTCATCTTCAGCCTCTTCACCAACTTCTTCTTCATTTCCAACAGTAGGAACTTATTGGCCAGCCATTTGCCATCCATGAGGGGTTTTGACCGTCCCAAGCTTGGTGAGATGACTCTCTTTGATGAGACTATTGCTTGAGTTTGTGTTGTCAACAACCTCTTTAGAGACATTTATATTAAAGTAATCAATAAACCTTGAAACAAGAACAGGATATGGGAAAGGGTAATTCATTAACCTCTTGGATTTAAGCACACTTTCTTCAAGAATGAGAATCCAATTCATCTGAATAGAATTCTTGAGACCATACACAAGTTGTAGGTCATCATCAGTGGCTTAGGCATGATTGGTGGCTCTAGGGGTTAGGATGTAGGTGATTATGTAATGGATAAGTTTGTCTTCATGGGTCATTGGGCCAGTGCTTAGCCTAAGCTTCAGCCTCATTTGGGGATCAAGAAGCATCCCCTATAGGTCTCCACCCTATTATAACCCCCAGCCTTTTCTTCGAATTTCCTTTCACCTTCAAAGGAAATACCAGCAACAGCTTCCCAGACCTCAGGAGTAATTTCCATGGCTACTCCATTAACTTTGGAACGAAGGGTCCCATCCATAGAGCCCTTAGCACAGGTGTAGAACACCTTCATTAATTCAGGGTAATAGGTACCCTTCATCTCAACAAGCTTTCTTAATCCCTGGGTTTCAATAAAAGCAGGGAATTGAAAACCTTTTCTAATGAACCAGTCAAGTTCAAGGTGTTTGGAAGAACAGACTAATTTGGTGGCATTGAACTGAAGATAGGTCATTTTGTCTCTCTCAGCTGGAAACCAATGATCTAACGTATTGATAGCAGGGTTAGAGGTTTCACCAGCTTTTCTCTTAGAGGTTTTGGTTCTCTTGGGTGCAGACATATTGAACTAGGGAGGAAAGGCTACAAACAAGGTTTCTGAACTCAGAGGAAGAAAGAAAAAGACATAGTAGTGCTTAATATAGAAGAATTTAGGCTCCGAAGTTCAAATTTGAAATGAGTAACAATAATTTTTGAATTAACCCACTAACATTAAAGCACAAAAGATTCAAATTTTGAATTAGTTGGCTGTTGGGTAGTTACAATTTCCAAGAAAAACTGACAGATTATGCAGTAACTCCATGAATAATCGATTATATACTTATGTAATCGATTAATTCGTAAGCAAAATCAGTTTCTGCAGTAGCTGTAATCGATTATTTCGACAAGTAATCAATTATTTCAGTGAGATTCAGTTAAAGAAGATGAAGTGTGATCGATTATTTATCCTAAGTAATCGATTATTATAGACAAAATTCAAGTTTCGAACAATTTTTCAGTTCATGTAATCGATTACCATTCACCGTAATCGATTATTCTAGTGATATTTCATTTCTGAAAATATTTTTGATCATGTGTAATCGATTAATTCGAGGCGTAATCGATTATTCCAGTGAACTTTGACTTTTGAAAATATTTTTGAAGGCAAAATAATCGATTATCTCGAGGCTGTAATCGATTACATGAGTGCAAAATTCATTCTGAAAAGCTTTTTAAGTGAATTTAATCGATTATTCCGATGGGTAATCGATTAATACAGAGAATTTATCAAAATGAACAGTATATATGCAACACAACTTGGAATTTTGAAGCACATGTGATGATTGATCAAGTAACCAGCTATTTCACATAGATAAACACAGAACAATCAAGCTAGTAAAGATTAGATTCATCAAGAATACCTAGCATGTTTCTAAGAGTATAGAATCTATCTCTAGCCAAAGGTTTAGTGAATATATTAGCCAATTGATTGTGAGTATCAATGAAGCCAGTTTTGATATTACCCTTTTGGATGTGATCTCTTAGGAAATGATGCCTTATCTCAATGTGTTTGGTCCTTGAGTGCATTATTGGATTCTTGGAAATGTTGATAGCACTTGTGTTGTCACATAGCAGAGGTATTTCTTTTAATTCTACACCAAAATCTTGCAATTATTGCTTTAGCCATAGACTTTGAGCATAGCAACTTCCAGTAGAGATGTACTCAGCTTCAGTTGTTGATAAAACAACACAAGATTGTTTCTTGCAATGCCATGAGATCAGTGAACTTTCTAGTAGATGACAAGTTCCACTAGTGCTTTTTCTATCCAACTTGCACCCTGCAAAGTCAGAATCAGAATAACCAACTATATTAAGTGATGCACCTTTAGGATACCAAAATCAAAATTTTAGAGTTGATTTGAGATATTTGAGGATCCTTTGGACTGCAGTGAGGTGTGATTCTTTGGGATTTGCTTGATATCTTGCACACAAACACACACTCAACATAATATTTGGTCTATTAGTTGTCAAATACAACAAAGATCCAATCATTCCTATAAACTTTGACTCATCAACCTTCTTTCCTTTTTCATCTGAATCTAGATAGGTTGAAGTTGCCATTGGAGTTGCAACATCTTTGCTTTTCTCCATTTCAAACTTTTTGATCACTTCAAGGCAATACTTGGTTTGGTTTATAAATGTTCCATCCTTCATTTGCTTCACTTGAAGTCCAAGAAAGAATGTTAATTCTCCCATAATTGACATTTCAAACTCATTATGCATAGAGATAAAAAATTCTTTGCACAACAACTGATTAGTTATACCAAAGATTATATCATCAACATATATTTGAACCAATAAAATATCATTGCTTTGCCTTTTGATGAACAAGGTTTTATCAACATGTCCTCTTATGAAGGATTGTTCAAGCAGAAATTTGCTTAATCTTTCATACCAAGATCTTGGAGCTTGTATTAAACCATAGAGAGCTTTCTTAAGTTTAAAAACATGATTTGGATGTTTGAAATCAATAAACCCAAGAGGTTGCTCCACATATATTTCCTCCTCAATATATCCATTTAAGAAAGCACTTTTAACATCCATTTGAAAAAGTTTAAAACCATTAAACATGCATATATAAGTAATAACCTAATGGTTTCCAACCTTGCAACTGGTATAAAGGTTTCCTCATAGTCAATGCCTTCCTCTTGGTTGTAACCTTTTGCAACCAATCTAGCTTTGTTTCTGACTATGATTCCACTCTCATCAAGTTTGTTTCTAAAAACCCATTTAGTGGCAATAGGTTTGAGAGAAGAAGGCCTAAGAACAAGTTTCGAAACTTCATTTCTTTTAAATTGATTCAATTCATCATGCATGGCATGCATCCAATGTTCATCAATTAAGGCTTGATCAATATTCTTAGGTTCTATTTGTGAAACAAAGGCTATATTACAGCAGAGATTTCTTAATGAAATCTAGTAGATACTCCCTTTGATACTTCACCAATTATGTTGTCAAGGGAGAGATCTCTTGTGGTTCTCCAATCTTTTGGCTCTTGAACTGGTGTTGGTTGTTTTGATTCAGCAATTGGTTCTTCTTTTTCTTTATCCATTGAATCATTAAGCTGAATGAAATCCTCAAAAGGACCTGCATCTATATCACACTTTTTTTTCCTCCTTGGAGGGATTAGATTCATCACAAATAACATGTACAGATTCTTCCTTGCACAAGGTTATTTTATTGAAAACTCTATATGCTTTACTATGTAATGAATATCCAAGGAAAATGGCTTCATCAGCTTTAGCATCAAATTTTCCAAGTGATTCTTTGCTATTATTTAAAACAAAACACTTAAAACAAATGCTCTCAAATGAGAAATGTTTGGTTTCCTACCTTTGTATAGTTCATAAGGGGTTTTCTTCAAAATAATCAAGTATTTAAACTATTCAACTACATACCATTCATCATCTACTTCAAAATTAAATCAAAACCCGTCCATAAAAATATAAACAGACAGTCCAAGTATCATTAGAATCAACTCAAAAGATCATCAAATAGACTTCCATACTTCACTAATATTGATGGGTATAAATCATAGCCTATCTTATGACTTAAATCAACATATTCTCATCAAAGAATAACCTTTGAACATCACGAAATTCAAGCCTAAAATCAACCATGAATCAGCCTACTAAAGCATGTAAATTAATCCAAACCATTGATTAACTAGAGATTTAAGCTTCACCTACCTCAAGT
>PYAF01006344.1:82124-116999 GCA_007407185.1 Glycine tomentella
TTTATTTATTTTAATAAAGTTTCCTTTCTTATGACATTTATTCACAAAAAAATTTAATGACAAGTTATTTTTGGAACTAATTTAATTTCAAATAGAATTAATCATAATAAAACTTAAAACAAAATTTATGTAGGTAAATAAATTAATATATTTTTGAAATAATTTAAGTCAAACTGAAAGATATCATGATACAAATATATTAGAAATTAAATTTTGAAAATAATTTAATATGAAATTAATCAAATTATCTAGTATCAATTCAAATAATTAACATTAATATGATATATTTTTTCCTTCAATTCCAACCAAAATTAGATGACTTATTTTTAACAATATTTTTTTTTACAAGTTAAAACTTTTTTAGATTAAGTTTAAAGCTTAAAAAAGTAAATTAAATAAAAAATAAATTATATTATAATTAAACAACTTTAATCAAGTTTTGTTATCGTAAATCAAGTGTGCATATCATAGAAAAATAAAAAATAAACTAAATATTTTTTTAAAGAAAGTAGAAAAGAAACATACAAGACATTACCAAAATGAAGAGAATCCTACTTAGTACAACATCTCAATAATAACATATTTTTGGAACATGTATGTATATAAAAGTATATTTGAATATTTATTGATATATTTACTATAATAACCAAGGCTTAAAAAATAAAAATAAAATAAAATTGGTGGCCTGTCTGGAAAGTGGTGCGATTAGCGCCAGATGCGACGCCGTTAGCGCAAAGACGGTGCCAATAGCGCCAGAAAACCATTTTTCTCTGGAATTTGGCGCAGATAGCGTGAGTTTGGCACGATTAGCGCCAAGATGTAGGCTGAGTCACTATAAAAGGCCCAATTGCACGATTTGTGAGCCAAAATTCACTCTTCTTCCTCTCTGTGTTTCAACCATTGATAAGCCTTGGAAGCTTCATACCAACTCATTCCTTCACCAAAACACTTCACTTCCAACATGAAAAGTTGAAGGAAATCATCCAATGAGTTAGATTCCAACCTCCATTTCCCTTAAAAACCATCAAACAGAGAGATCGTTTTCTCTAGGGAACTTCACAAATTTCGAATTTGGAGGGGAAAGAAGGCATTTTAAGGACATTCAAGCTTGGAGAATTTGTCCTCTAGCCTTCCTTGTCGATTTAGAGGTAAGAAATACCAATTCTACCGATTATTTAAAAATTTGTTCTTGAGGTGAATAGTGACCCTTTTGAGTTAGAGCTGAAATTAGGCTTGGGTCCTTTGGAAAAGTATTCTTAGGAAGTTGTTTGAAATATAAATTTTATGGACTTTGGAATTTGGCTCTGAGAAATGTATGTGTTGGAAGAATGTTGGTTAATTGATGATATTATGATATGTATGAGCCTTGGTGCTTTTACAATACATGCTCAGGAGGCTATATAAACTGTGAAAATGTGTTGAAGTAATCATTTTAGCCATGTTGATAATCATTGAGAATTGTCATGGATAGAGTATTAAACTATTTGAATTGGTTGGTGCAGAGTCTTAGGGAGACTTTAGTGCCTTAGTTAGGCCGAGATAGATCCTATTTGGGGTCTGTGAGTCATCAATTATGTAACTAGTTATTATGACTTGAAAATGGAGTAAAAAGGGGTTATAATGGAATAGTATCGCGTTTCTTTTCATTCTAACGGTTGAGAACAGTTATTGATTTGCTTGTATGCCTTTATGTAGGGCATTAAGAGGTTGTTGATGGTTATGACCATGAAGTCGGGAGAGCCGGTGTAACACTTAGAGTAGGTAAGCTCTTTGTTCTTAGGAGTGTTTTTCATTTACTGTGTTCCACTATACTTTGAGGGAGTGATGATTATTGTATGTCATGATGCATATGTATTGAAATTGTGTTACTGCTTTTGACTGAGAACATGTATATGATGTACAATTTGATGATATGTTTGTGTTGATGAGATTCTCTGGCCAGTAAAATAGATTACTTATGGATTTCATTAGAAATGTGCTCTTAAGTGGATGATCTTCTCTTGGAAGTGTCATATATGTATGAGTAAATCATGAGAGAATGTGCCCTTCAGTGGATGATTTTTCTCAAGCAATGTGTGCAGAGTCTTGAGAGAATGTGCCCTTCTGTGTGAACCTTAGGCATATATTTTGAGAGCATGTTGGCTCATTATTTTGTTGTGCCTGTATTTTGTACCCATGAGGGGAAGATGCACATTTTGTGTATATGTTGTATATCTTTAGAAATATGGATGTATGTTGAGAGGACTAGGTATGTGATACCTTATTTTGTACAACCATTGTTGAGATACATTTACTGAGATATATGTATGTGGCTTATTTGGTCCTCTGGTTGTTTAATACGTATAATTATCATACATAATGTAAAGATGTTATTGTTGATGACGTTTGATGACATCATTTTGTTAATTGCTTCCAAATTAATTATCTTTAATTAATTACTGCACTTAACGACCATAAATGAATGTTAATGAACCAGATGCATACATGGTGTTACATTTACTAACATATATTTATTAAAATTTAAATTAAATAATTACTAATATATTAAAAATTCAAAATAATGTAAAAAATTACTCCTCTAAATTCTAAAATATAAATTTATTATCCATACAAATCACTAATCCAATATGTTTCTAAACTAACATAAAATATGAGGAAGAATTATCTTATCATCTGAGGATTTGATATAAATTTCAATCTCTAAGCCTGGAATTATGTATGATGTTGTAACTGCATCTGCATGCTGCCAGTGGATTATATTCAGTTGGGAAAGCTATAATTTCTTCTTGGCTGAGAAACCCCGCCAAAAGAATAAAACTGATTTTGCATTAAACTAGTGATTTCAATTTTATGGTGGTGAATTTGTAATAATAGGATAATTCAGTTTTAGTACATGTGCTTGCTGTTATTTTTGTTTCTATGTTATCATGCAAACATAATAATAAAAACAATTGGCCCCTGGTTGCATGAACAGATTCGTGGACCATGGTGCCCAATGTGATGAAGTCACATCTAGTCTACAGAAAATTATGTTAGTTTAGGCTACTAGAGGGATTATTGCTGGTGCAACTTCTTGTATACATAAGTTATGATATTCTAAACATAGGAAGTCGTGGACCATGGTGCAACTTCAGCGCTTTCTATGTGGGTTATTTGACCCTTTTGATGTCGGTTCGAGAACCGTCATTGTAGCCAACGTCGTTGAAAGGTAAGACATTCTACGACGGTTCACATGACGGTTATTGAACCGTCTTAGAATGTCACATTCCAAGATGGTTGTTAGCTAAAAACTGTCTTAGAATTTATCTTTGAATTTTTTTACTTTTTATTTTTTACAGCATTCTAAGACGGTTATAGGTTACAACCGTCTTAGAATGTGACATTCGAAGACGGTTCTTAGCCTATAACCGTCTTAGAATGAGACATTCTAAGATGGTTTTCAAATAACCATCTTAGAATTTTTTTTGATAAAAAAAATTAACTATTCTAAGACAGTTTTTTAGCAAAAGTCGTCTTAGAAGTCTCCTTTCTAAGATGATTTACTAGATAACCGTCTTAGAATGTCTTTTTTTGAATAAAAAAAGAGAGGATTCTAACATCTTCGAAGTTTACTATTATAATAATAATAAATTATATACTGTTCTCTAATTAACATATATTCTTCCCTATTTACGTTATTACCCAAAATGTTAATTTTTCAACAAATTTATCAAACTTGAATACTTGAATGTAAAAAAAAAAAAAGGAACCAAACCAGAGATGAAAATGTATTATGTATATATATACAGTCATAGTCACACACATTACACTCTTATCCAGAGATGACAAAAATTGTCTACATTTGCAGCACTTGAACTTAAAAAGGGCAAAAACATGCACATACTAAGACTGAAGTATTTAGAGGACCCTGAAAGCCATTGAAATCCTTAAATAATCAACCAATAAACAAAGTAAAGAAACCAGCACAAATGGAATAGCAGTTGTTAACAACTTAACATCACTTCATTATTTCATAGTTAGAAATTACAATAAGTTCAGAAAAACAGCTTATCACACGACATATAGAAGCTGCGGCCAGCGGCCATACATGCAACCATAGCAAAACTTGGGAAATTTTTAAAATTGCATAAATCAGTTTGACATTTTAATGCATAAAGAAAAGTAAAAAAGATGTTTAAAATGCTAAGATGGTAGGAACAACTCAATGGAAAAAATCGTCTAGACAATTTAAGGCAAACCCCTAAATTGGCCGGTCTCCATTGTTGACAACTTTGAGAATCACTAATTTTCCTTCCAGGCTTAAGAACTACACTTCCATCTGCATATATTATTTCACCTAGTATTATATTATCTTCCTTGATCTCAGCAAACTTGTCAAGTGAAGGTACTGCAAACACATTTTCCACCCATCAAGAGAAATGCTAAGTGTACCTACAGAATTAAACATGTACTTGTGCATATCCATAACCATAATATATTTGGTTTTGCATTAGTTTTAAGAAAATTGTGTCAAATTTTCATGTTAACACGAAGGAACTTCATCTAGCTTTCACTTTTCCATATCTTACATTCTTTAGTTACACATATTTTTATATAAAAGAGTTAATACAGATATTTTTATTTATTATCAAAATCATTATAGTCACGTTTGACCAGATTATTTAACTAGGCATTTATTCAAGTTTATTAAAATATAATTTTATATTATTGTGAAGTTAATTGGTTATTGTTGTGAAGTTAATTTTAATTGTTAGTTAATTACGTGTTTTTATTTATTTATTTAATTTTAATTATTATTCAAATTTTCAGTTAATAATTTGATAATATAATATTATTTTAAAATATTAATTCATTGACTATTTTCTCTTAAAAAAACTTAATTAATTATTATTGTGAAGTCAATCTCCTTACTCATAACATTTGATTGATATTTGTGATTGGGTGTACTTATCTTATACTATAGGCTCTAGCTGTAAAATAAGGGAACACTTCACACTTAACCAAGAGGGGGGTGAATTGGTTAGCCTTGGTAAAATTAAAAAAAAAACTTCTTTCTTAATAAAAAATCAGAGTACAATTGCCCTTTGGATCTTTATCACAAATCAATAAAGAAACTTTATTCAAACTCAATCCAAGACTTGTAATGTCTCAACAAACAAATTTAACTTCAGTAATCACAATAAGAATTAACAAACATGCAGTAAATGAGAGAGCACAAGATTTATACTGGTTCACCTCAAAACCTATGAGGCTACATCCAGTTTCTTCTACTCAACACTAGAGTAGAGTTCCACTATATCAAAATATTCTTACAAGCAAAAAATTACAAGCCTCTCTTTATCAACCCTAGATAACGTTCATAAGTCTAAAAACCTATTAGACCCTTAGAGACCAAAACCCACACTGAGAATACTACTCAGCTGTCCTTAGAGAAACACTATCTCTACACTTGCAAGAAAACAAATTACAATGGAACAATTACACAAAAATTCAAACAGATAATTTACACCATCAAAGAGTAAGGAAAGAATTCACCTGATGATCCAAGAATCATATGCAAAATGAAGAATATACCAGGTTGAATGAATTACAATATGCAGAATCAATGCCCTTTCCTTAGACTTTGAAAAGATTTTATCTTGCTTCACTAAACTTAGTGACCCATAATGGTTTGGATGGAAGCAAGAACCTTAGAACCACAAATAATGTCTTTATTACTTGTTACAAAGCTCTCAGAACGTTTAGTACTCAAAAATCAATTTCAGTTTCGTTAAGCTTTTCACAAAAGGCAAGGTTCTATTTATATAAAACAGCTGTAACAGAAATAATCGATTAATTAGCAAATGTAATCGATTACATACGCTCCCATAATCGATTAAAGTGTTCCAAATAAGTTCTGGGTTACAGCAACGGGTTATTTAATCGATTATCCCGATGTGTAATCGATTAAATCAGACTTTGTAAAATCCAGGTTTTGTGAAATGTAATCGATTACAAAATATGGTAATCAATTAAGACAGAAATGCATAAACCATGATTGAACTATGTAATCGATTACAATCAAATGGTAATCGATTAAGACAGAAATGCATAAACCATGATTGAACTATGTAATCAATTACAATCAAATGGTAATCGATTAAACCAGTCACTCATTTAAAACTACACGAATGCAATAGTGAAATAATCGATTAAAACGATGCTATAATCGATTAATTTGTTCTAACTCATTTCCAGAAATTCTGAAGAACAATGTAATCGATTATCTAAGTATGGTAATCGATTAAAAACACTTAGAACTATTTTTCCAAAAAGCTTTACTTATTTTTTAAGTTCTAAATCAATTACTTAAGCTTTTATGATGTAATGCATGAATGATTATCAATGGTATGCATATTGGAACTTGGATCATCAAAAGGCTTCCTTTCCTTTTACATTGAATCACAATTTTGATCTTCAAGCCTTCAAGCCTTCAAGCATGTTGAAAGCCAAAACTTTTTCCAAGTCTTTACAGATCTCTAATCTTCAAAAAGCTCCCTCTTAGTTCAGCAATCTTCCTAATCAACATTAGCTTCCAAGATGATAAGATACTATAGTCTATAGACTCTAGCTGTCTAGCACTTTAGCATACATGGCAAATTTCTCCTTTAAATTAAAATATTTAATTGATTTGTTTGACAGTTAAAATATTTAATTGATATAATCTTATTTTAAATATATGGTCTTTAATAAATGCCATTTAAAACTCATTTTAATATTAACAAAAAACCAAAAAGAGAAGAAGAAGCAAAAGGAGGGAGGATTTTAACCCCTCATAATTCAATATTAAAATATAAAAAAAAAACAAGAAATTCCTCCCTTCCCAACAAACAATGGAAATGTTGATTATAAACCAAAACAGAAAAATAATACAAAAGAACATTCATGATCGTAGGTAAAACTTAAAAGACAAATAAAAGATTCAGTTTGGAAAGTCATGTTCAATTCAAATGGTTAAGCAAAGCTGCAAAGATACATGCATGGCATGACCACGTCTGGAAATACTCATCTAGAGAGAGATATACCAACTAACAGATTATCAATTTTCAAGATCATAATAGAAGCAAACCTGGAAGAAAAGAACCAAATAATGGTCGTTCTAATTTTGAAGGGGTCATTATGTTGGATATAAGGGGAGCAACAAGAAGAATGAAGTATTTGACTTAGAAGTGTTTTGATCGTTTCACATGCCTTGAAGATTGAAATCCAAATCCAAGTGTATAAGAAGCAAATATGTTGATCCTTGCATTTGCATACATATAATCATTTATATGCTTAAGTATTTTTTTTATCAAAGAATCAAAGCTATTTCAAAAAAGATCTAAATGGGCAAAGCTTTTGGAAAAATGTTATTTCATTGTGTTAATCGATTACCCATAAAGATTAATCGATTATTTTGTTCATGCTTAAAACTGGAAAAGCTTTGATAAACAATTTAATCGATTACATCACGGATTAATCAATTATATGGTTTGTGTTTACAACTGGAAAAGCTGTAATGTACATATTAATCGATTACGCATTTCTTGTAATTGATTACATAGTGTAATTCTAATATAATACATTTCTGCTTTAATCGATTACCATTCATTGTAATCGATTACACAAGTTATCTTGAAAATCATGTTATCACTAATTTAATCGATTACCATCATTTGTAATCGATTACATAGGCTATTTGAAAAAGCCTGCCTTGCTGCCTTAATCGATTACCATTACTTGTAATCGATTACTCAGGCTATTTTCTAAAATAAGATTTTCTGCTTTAATCGATTACAGCTTGGATTAATTGATTATTTTGCTCGTTAATGAAACCCAGATGTGCCTTGAACACTTTAATCGATTAAGTGATAATTTAATCGAGTATATGTGCATTTTAATTGATTATTGGGCGGGTGTAATCGATTACTGGTTGTTATAAAGTTCTGTTATAAGTAGAGGGAAGGCTTGGCTTATTTTGTAACTTGAACACTTCGTATTTTCTGAGCATACACAAGCCTTCTAAGAGTTAGAAAGTGAATTTCTGGGTTTACTAACTTCTTGTCTCACTGTTTAATCATCATGAGATATTGAATGATTTTTGGACAAGAAACTTCAAGAGTTTAATGGAGAGCATGTTCTGAAATTCTATTTTCTGCTACTCAACCTCAATTGGTAATTCATATGCATTCATAATCATTGGATCATTAGGTTGTTTCTCTCCATTATCTTTGTTTGTAATTTCTCTTATTTGATACTATTGTAAGTGGATTCTTGAAGCTTTGGCTAGAGTAGTGTTCTCTAGGAAAGAACAGAGTAGTGTTCTCTGGTTCTTGTTTCTTAGAAGTCTAATAGGGTTTTAGATTTCTATTCTTTATCTAGTGTTGATAAAGAGAAGTTGATGTAAAGCTTGTAAGAACAAAAATTTATAATAGTGGAACTCTAATCTAGTGTTGATTAGAAGAAACTGGATGTAGCTTCTGTTATGAAGTGAACCGGTATAAATTGCTTGTGTTGATTATCTTTTTCTCTATCTCTTCAAGTTATCTTGTTCATTTGTTCTTGGTAGTTTTATCATTACCCAACAAGTTCTGTTTTGAGCTATAAGTTTCTTGAACTGAGTAAGTTGATTGAATAAGAGCATTCTTGGTTTTAAAAGTGATAAAGATCTTTTAACTCTGATTTGATAAATAATTTTAAAAGACCAAGTTTAAACCAATTCACCCCCCTCTTGGTTATTGTGGGTATTCCTATTATTTGCACATTATTATCCCTTATAATCTCAAATGTTTCTGTAGCTAGAATCAGTCAACAATTTGCATGACACATGAATGATGTTGACTCCCATCAACATAATGTGCCCACCACACTGTATACACAACACATCAAACTACAATCTAGGCAGCTAAAGTTTAGGAACTGCATGACATTGCAATCTTATTTTCACTTTTCATGTAGCAGTGAATATTCAACATACTTACAATTTTAAAATAAAAATATCATGAGACCATGCAAATTGAGGAGCATCAACCATTGCCAAAATCAAAACAAGTAATGCAACTTTCATTACGATTTAAAACACTAACATGATGCATGTCATAATACAACAAAAAATTCAATACTAAAATTTCATTTATAGATGGGAAATAATTGAAAGTAGTATGTTGATAAATTACTGGATTCAAAACTTTTAATATTGAAATCTCAAACAAACAGTATATAGTTAGTGGATTCAGCCAGTTTTATATGACTCATTAAATTTTAACCATGAAACAACATCAAATAATTCACAATAACATCTTGGTGGTGAGGAGGCAGAGGGAAATAGTTAGAAGTGGGATTTTCTTGGGGGTTTCGGGGAGAGGGAGGCATAAGGATAGGTACAGAGTGAAAGTGGGAATCAGGATATAAGAACATTTGTTAAGAGGTTTCTCCTCTCCTTTAGAGCTCTAATTCTGTGCATAATTTCCCCATAAAAATGTTTTTTTTTGTGTTTGGCGTGTTGATTTTTCATGGAAACTTTGTCTTCCTCAAAAAGTTGAGTGACAGAGAAATTAGTGAAGCAAAATCTATCTTTTCTAGCTAAAATACAGTGGAGCAATACTTGACAAAAACAACCTAAATTGTCGAAGGCAACTAAACACAACAACAACATCATACCATCAAGCATTACGATGAGAATAATTCAGCTAATTTCACTTGCTACAAAACTTGACAAATGCGTTACAGAAACAGGGATGCACAACGAAATTGCAAGACTAAAAACTAAAATCAAGTAGATGCACTTAAACTTGAATTTTGAGTACAGCAGAGTTCTGCTGGCGCAACCATAAGTGCTGGTTGCGTTCAACTCGCGTTTGTTCTAGAAGGTTCTTCCGATCCCTCTCACAATTATACTCTATTATTATAAAATTAAAAGAAGAAGAAGAATCAGAAAATACCAATGCTAATCTCGCGTAGGAAACTCCGTTGTTGCCGATTCTGACGTTCTCCGCTCCCGGCCAAAATTCGAGGCTCATGACTTGCAAAACCACGGGGTTCGAATTGAGCAAGGGTTTCAGCTTTTCCATGTCTTTTCCAGAAGAGGAAGGGTCTTATGTGGAGGTGGAAGGAGAGGGTGGTGGGGTTAGAATAGGGAGGGGAATCTAAGGGGTTTTGGCTTTAGGGGAGCTGAATGTGGAGGGAGCGTCCTCCAATGGAGTGCTTGAGGGATAGGGAGTGGGAGGAGAAGTTTGAAGTGTTAATAGTGTTGGAGAACCCTAGACATCAAATATTTAAAAAAGTGAAAAATCTTCTAAGACGGTTTTCGCAAAACAGTCTTGGAATGCAAACCATTCTAAGACGATTTTATGAAAATCGTCTTAGAATGGTATTTTCTAAGACGGTTTTTACAAAACCATCTTAGAATTATTGTATTTATTTACAAAAATGTCACCACGTGTCTTTCTAAGACAGTTCCTTGTCAACCAACATAGAATCATCATCATAAAAAAGGCTTTTTGTAGTAGTGGAAGGAAATTAAACATAAGCTCAACCAACCTTTTTATGTTTTTTCAATGACTAAAAATTGTAAATTAAATTTTGTTATCCTCTTTTAATAACTTAATTAAAATGATTAGTAATTGGAAAATAAATTAACCTTTTTCCAATATAATATATGTTATTGTACATGCAAGTTATATAAATGTTGCACCAAGCTAATATTTAATTAATTAATAGTTCTTCTGCATTAGGATTGCGATACAGTACCACGTAGATTTCTTTTTTGGATATCCAAACTCTTTGAGTCAAGTTCTGAAATAAGGACACCCAGCTTGAAAAAAATTGGACACCTTTATGCATTACATTTAACATAGTTCAATTCAAATAAAATCAAAATTTTCAAATTGAATAAGCATAGGTGAAATATAGGTAGTAACTAGTTGTTTGATTGAGAAGAATATGTTGATTATACCTTTTGCATACTAAAGAACATAATGATACTGAAGCGTGCAACTATGATGCTTTTCAGATTCTTGCTAAAAATTGTTATGTCCAAAATTTTATGAAATCATTACTAGAAAATACGCTTTTAATATTGGTTTTTTGGGCTTTTCACATCGATTTTTATCCGATGTTAAAACCAACAACGTTAAAAATATGAGAGTTAACATTAGTTTTCAAAACTGATGTTAACAAAAGTATACAATATCAATTTTTTAGAAAAATCGATGTCGCCTAATAAGAAAGAAAAGAAAAAATATAAAATATGATCATTCAACATCGGTTTTATTAAAAATCGATGTTAATTTATTTAACAACATTGATTTTTAATGAGAATCGACGTTTTTGTGCTGTAACAACATCGGTTTTTACTAAAAATCAATGTTTTTATGTGAACAACAACATCGGTTTTCATTAAAAACCGATGTTGTTACATACATAAGGAATCGGTTTTTAGTAAAAATTGATGTTGTTAAATAAATCAACATCATTTTTTACTAAAAACCGATGTTGCTTTTTCAATTTTTTTAAATATATTGTCTATTTTTTAACCCAAATTTAACCTGCAAATGAAAAAATATACATCCAAGCAGTTTCAAAATATAGTACAATTAAATCATATATGAATAATAAGTAAATTCAATAATGTCAATATACATAAAATGATTTCCTTTAAGCGATTGTAATTTTAAACTATTTATATAGTTGTTTAAAAATCCTTTGACCACATAATGTTTCATTTCTAACTCTAAGATAAAATGTAGCCTAGTGAATCTGAATTGCCTTCAATCTCTCGGGTTCCAATGGTCTCTGATCAGTAAAATACTGCATGACATAATAAAACATAATTTAATAAGTATAAATAAAAACAAGTATAACAAATACAATTCGTTTTGAATAAGATAATTACCATGTCCCAGTTATCCTCAAGCCTCCTTGTACTATCGTCGACATCCAATGCATGACATAATAGCCACACTCAGTGCTTCCATTTTGCTTATTACACTAAATTCAATAACATTGTCAAAGTTAAACGAAAATTAGTGTAAATAGTAATAAAATTTATTTTGAAGGCATAAACCATTATTTAAATAACTTACTTTAACCGCAATCCATTTAGTAGTACCCCTGGATTTAGTTCCCCGAGTATCGTGGAATCCCTTCAAAGCACTGCTTAAGAGAAACATGCATGCATATTGTACAATTAACATATTCATGTCTTAGAAATAATAAAGTAAATGTGTTACAAATTACAACCTACCTATTAATAATTCCTTTCAGGTAGCTATTAGGCTTATTGTGCAACGAACAGAACCACACGACAACATTGTCCTTAGGACATATAACGACCAATTGCAAATGTGCACTGCATTGGAGAACATTAAGTTATTATACTGCATATATTATTTAAATTTATTTGTACAGCTTTACTTACCCATTCAAGTACGCTACAAGGTAGACATGTTTCTGTGAATTCTGCATCAATTTCTTAATATAGTCTTCAGATTCAAATTGTGATTGCCCAGATCTTTGTATGGACTGTGGCTCAATGAATCCATACACAAAGGCATTATCCAATTGTAGACATAAGTCATTCATATGCCTATTGTTTTGAAAATAAAGTCAATTATGCACCAATATAAAACAATTAGTTATGTAATGGTAGTCAATGTAAAGTGTCTTACAGAATCCACAGATGTAAAATAGAGATGTTCAGACATTGACCATCATGGATTATTTTAGAAATATCCTCATGCTTTATGTACAACGGGAAGTCCTCATCATACACCCCGAACAAAGTAGTATCTCACGACACCTGCATGGGTCTGAGGAGAAGCTGGGGGATGGTCAATGCGATCTGGTATAGGGGATTGTCATTAGGTTCTGACTTATTTACAGGTTTCGCTAGTCCCTTAGGTCCCTGATTATCCTACACAATTAATAACATAAGTCAAGGAAAATCAACACTTTATATGAGACAAATTGTTTTTAAATGATAATAAACACAAAAAATGAAATACCTTTTTCAAAATAGGTTGTGCAAGATGTGTCAGCCAAGCAAGGAAGGTGTTAAGGGCCTGCCCCACTAGCTGAACCTCTTCAGTGGGTACAGGGATGCGAGCATCAGCATCTCAAACTTCCTTAACACCCACCGTGACTTGATCATTGGCCAAAGGGACGCTGTGCACATTTGTTGACACCTCATAATATCTTTCAAGGGCAACCAGGCAGGGAGGATTGTCATCAAAATACAACCCACGCCTGTCTGATGCACCCATGTTTGAGTCCTACCCCGAGGGATCGACACAGCTTTCCTTCGTGCTGACACGGGCACCATAAGGAAAAACCTTAACTGTAACACCATGAAATTTCAATAACCAAAAATAGATGTTCGATGTATTTCTTATGTTATTTGACTATTTGATTAGTTTATAATTATTTGAAATGTTATGTGGATTCTCCATATGTAATTGCTTGGTGTAGATGTTAAGTTATGCGGAGTTTGTTTAAGCTACGTTGAATTGTGTGATTCCTAGTTTGACCCGAAAACCTATTTTAGTAAAATCATCATTATGGATTGGTTAACCGTTGGATCTCTTTCATATTTTCATGGTAGCTTCCTAACCCATATATCTAACGTGAGAAATTAATTTTTCACTGAAGTAGAAAATTCTAGAATTGGGTCAGCTCGCCCAGACGAGTTTTGTAGGCATTTTGGCTCGCCTAGGCGAGTAAAGGCAATGCTAAATACGTTTTTAAGCTTCCAAGTCACAAAAATAGAGGTTCTTCCTCCTCTAAACAGCTCCAAGCTCCCCTACCACCCTCCTCCACCACCCACAGCTACCGGAGACCACCATGGACCACTGTTGCTTGCCATGAGATCCCAGCACGGAGAAGAACTCTTTAATCAGAGCGGAATCTTCGAAACTTTTCTCGAAGTTTTGATAGAGAACGGAGCTCCCAATCCTTATTTCTTCGTTTTCTTGAGGTAATCTTAGTTTCTTTTGTCTTCTCCTATCTAGTTTAAGCTTCTATTAGTGTCTCTTGTGTTTTGGGTACCGTTGTTGGGAGTTTTACACTTCCTTTGAAAAACCCTTTGAAAATGAGATGTTATAAAAGCCTCCTTTTTATGAAATTGATGTCATTTTTGTGATCCTTGTTGAACCCTGGTCACATTAGTGTGATTGGAATTATACAATGATGTCTTTTGATGTAAACTTCCAAAATACCCTTTTAGTCTCTTTTTAAATTTGAGTGGGTATTTGACCCCAAATATTAATATTGATCTTACCTTGGAAATCTATATTAAATTTTCTTCGATTTGTTATATAGAGCTCTGCATTTGGACCAAAACACGCATTTTGAAGGATCTCCAAAACAACACTGAGATTTTAACAGGAGAACTCCTAGTTAGGTAAGGGGAGTTTATTATTTGGTTATAGTTTTGATACCATAGTTGGGAGCCAGGGAGTCCAACTATGAAGATAACAGCTTGTCCCTACTGTGTGCTGGTTTTTAAGAAAAACTATGTTTTTAACTAATGGGATGCGATGTATTTATGATTGATATGTGTTTGTTCTTGTGTGTGCTGTTTTTCAAGAAAAACTGTTTTTAACTAATGGGATGCGATGAATTGGCTTGGTGATGGATAAAACTGTGAATGATATTATTATTGTGATGATTGAATTTTTGGGAAAAGTCTTAATTACAGAGGAGACTCTGCCCAAAATTTTATAATATGTTTTCCTATTTAATTCTTTATTAAATTTTTAAATGGGCAGAAAAGTGGACTTTCTATATTGCAGTCCTCCTCTTTAATTTAGAATTTTTCTAAAATACCAGTCTTGTGGTAATATGGATTGTGAATGAATGAAGTGATATTGATGTCATTGATAATGTCGAAATGAGATGTTATTGATGTGTTGGTGATGATTGAATGAGATAATGATGGTGTATAAATGATATAATGATGATTTGGTTTATGATGTTTAAATGAGATGATGATGAAATGGATGTTGATAATGACATTGATGAGAGATAATGTTGATATAGTATGAATTTGATATATATAATGATGATATCGAGATGAGGTGATGTGTATGTACATTGATACCCATGAGGGGTGCATGATTAGTCATCCTTGTGGGGAAGGATTTGTTCCTGGCCATGATCATACATTGATGGTGCCATGGTTGTATGTTGTGTATATACACGAGGGATGCAGTGGCCGGTTGGTTATCCTTGCGAGGAAGGATTTGTTCCTGGCCTTGGTCATACATTGATGATGCCCATGTTTCATACTTCATTTGTATGTGTGGAAATAAAATGAAGGCACTCGCGTACCTGTGGGTTTCAGTGGGCTGAGAACGCAGGTACTAAGGGTCATCAGGTTTGGAATTCCCTTGTGACGCTGGCTGATCACCAAGTGGGAGAATGACCAGTGCACGATAGGGTGGCCCTGATAGGCAGTGAATCATTTTTCCTATGAGAGGCTATTTTCGGAAGATGGTACCACATTGCATGCTGATAGATGAGTCAGGTGCATGCATTATTCTATGCATGATTGTTTGAGTGGTGAAATGCATTGAATGATTGGTTTGTTAAGTGTGTATTGGAATTACGGATTTTTGTTAATGATTGTGGTGGGTAATGTTGCTTCTTTCCCAATTGATGTTGTGAGTGACAAAAGAAGGAAAATGCAGTTAAAATTGATACACAGAAAAGAAAAGAAAAAGTGTGAAGAGGAGGGTGAAGTGGCAAAAATATCATAAGAAGGGGGGTTGAATTCTATTTTTACAAACTTTTGTTTCATTTTAAAAATAAAGAGTATTTTGATATAAGTTCAAAAAGAGACATGCGGTTCAAAATGAATAACTATTTTGAACTCATAACGAAAATGCAAGCAGTTCTAGAAAAAAGTTTTCATAGTTTAGAGTTCTGTTTCAAAAGATAGTTTAGTTGAAAATACTTTGACACAAGTTTTCAATTTTAAATGTTTTTCAAAGGAGTTTTCAACCTTAGTAAGAGTCAAAAACAGTAAATAGAATAGTATAAAACAATGCAAACAGATAAGGAATTGATTTTTATATATTGGTTTACCCCAAACTTAGGCTATGTCCAATCCTCACCCTTCAAGATGAAATCTCACTAACACAACCAACTACTGTTGGATGAGCCAACAATTGAATTTCAACAACTTGCCAGCAACCCCACTAGACTTCACACCCGGCCACTATTAGACCAGCAACACCACTTGCTAGACTTTCAACAATAAAGGGTTTTTGTGTTTGGATTTCTACTCAGGAAATTATAATATCACACTTCTATCTAAGATCTATTTTAGTTTACAAGCTTTTACGAAAATGGGGCAACTCTCTATTGAGAAAGTTGAAGCAACAATGGTAGATTTCTCACATAGAGAACTTGGTTCGAGTTTCTCTTACTTGGAAGGCTTCAACTTGACTTGATGATGCTCTTTAATGACCTTTTAAAGCTCCAAAGAAGATCTTTGAAGTGGAACCCACTCAATGAATAGAAATCTAAAGGAAGCAGACACAAATGACAATTGCCATGTCATGAGAGCTAGCACCGTCATTCTGAGATTCCCATTCTGAGGAACCTTTCTGATGAGCATTTTGAAGTTACATAAGAATGAAGATTCTGATGTTAGTTGAGAAAGGTTCCATACTGGCAGTAAATGCTTTTGATGAAGTTCAACATATATGTCTTTCGAAAGCAGTACAACTTCATCAATCTTACCATATCTTCACAACACAATGCAATCTAAAATAGATTGCTTCATAAAAACAAGGTGAAGATACAATTGTTGGTGTGTTAGTGTTCTATCCAAGATTAGAATGCATAGTATCCTCATTCTTCCATTCTAATGTTCTTCATCAGATCTTCTCATGGACAGATTCAACTTTCAACTTAGTTTCATCTTCTACTGTAATTATCATTCATTTTTCTGATGTGCTCTTGGTGTGTGTAGCAACATATGAAAAGTTAAATGTTGTCAACTTCAATCTTTTGATGTTCCTTTTGTTTATGTGGCAGCATATGGAAAAACTGATGTTGTCCTTGAGGTGCATTCTGAACTCTATTCTGAAGTTTAGTCTTCAGAGTCAAGCTTTTCATCATTCTGATGTAGACTCTAATATAACTTCATTCTAATGTCAGATGCTCTCATTGTAGCCTTTGATGTGTGTTCTATGTAAGGCCTTGTTGTCTTGTACTTTTCCAAATTTAAGTACTCATAGGAAAGCATTCTTCATCATGTAGACGGGTTTCAAGGAATCTTTTTAGTTCCTTACTCTTGACAAATGTTTTGAGACAACTATTCTAAGCACCTCAAAATGCATGACCACGTATGCTTCTTAATAACTTTAACATTGAAACACTTGAGAAGAATGTTAGTCATCACATAAAATCCAAAAATATTTTAAAAAGTTAAAATTAGTTTGCTTAATCAATTGGAGGTAATCGTCTTTATGATAGACGTCGTAAGATATACCTTCCCTACTTTTAATCGACTCCCGAGCTCAAATTTGGTTCTATAGACCATTTTCATTTTTGAAATGTTTTTTTCATAGTTTTCCTTAATAAACTATGGTGACAAGTTTTTAAACCTATTTTTGCCGCCAACCACGATTCTGGTTGCGTTACCAACCCAAGGCTCATCCACATCTGAATATGCTTCTTCTTGGCCTTTCTAACCTTGGTGAGAAAAAAAAAATTAATTAAAAACATTCTAGATATAATTTTAAAATAATGATTATAAAAACTAATAATTTTTGCTGTAACAAATTAATAATTTTATAAACCATGACAACATGATCAAATGATAATATAAAAGATATAGTTATATTTGTTTTTAATATTTATAATATAATTATATGAACATACTTGCCTCCTCTACCTTAAAATATAATAATGAACAACTTTATTTTTTTTTGTCTAAATCACATTATCTTTCACCGGAGACAATCATGTTCGAGTTAAATAGGATCATTGTAAGCTCTCCCTTTAAATATTTTACACAATTATGTACCCACAAACCCAAGGCTTCTTGTTTCATTTGATAAAAACAAAATGTTCAACCTTGAGCTAGTTAGTGTAAACTTTAAAAAGTAATTAAAAATATGCTTTTAATACATTTTTTTAAGAAGAGAAATCTCTAATTTGCTTCTTGAAAAGGTAAAAATTATTTATTTTAAATAAAAGTAATTTAGATAAACACGTTAGAAAATCATGAAATTGTTTGTTTTATTTAAAAAAAGTACTTATTTTAAAAAATAAGCCTTAGCAAACTATTTCCTTAGTAATAATTTAAAAATAAAAAAAGCCCGAGTAATGGTTTAATTTCTCGAAATACGGTCCTTTCCTTTCGAGATTTAATTGGTTTTGGAGAGGGATCTTTGCCTTTTCAATGCCTTGGTGTTCCAATTTTCCAAGGCAAACCAAAAAAGATACATGTTATGCCCATAGTGGATAAAATAGCAACCAAGTTAGCCTCCTTGTCATACATGGGACGAATTCAGTTGGTTAAAGCCACGATTCAGGCATGCTTTTACACTTCTTCATTTATGATTGGCCACAGTCTCTTTTAAAGAAGCTGGATAATTATATCCGTAAATTTATTTGGACTGGGGATATTCTTAAAATGAAATTGGTTACAGTTTGTTCTTCAACTTTATCTGGCAGGTTGGGAATTAGATCTCTGAAACGTATCAATAAAGCAACGATGTTGAGGTTGGGATGGCTCTTGTTTACTTCTGATGGAGCTTGGGCGTCTTTATCTCGAGCAAGATTTATGCGTGGATTGACTTTTGTTTCTACTTATCAAAGATCCTTGATATTGCCAGGAATTTGTCCAGAGCTAAGCATTGTTTTGGATAATTTAGGTTGGAAAATGGGGGATGGTTCAAGCATTTCTTTCTAGTAAGATAAATGGTTGTCAATTCCTATTATAGACTCTATTGATATTCCACAAGCAATGAGACTGCTTCTGAAAGCTAATGTCAGTGACTTTATAACTGGTGCCTGGTGGTTTATGGAATCTACCTGAAGATTTTCAGAGGCATTATCAGATCTTTCTAATGAAATTCAGCAGATGGTTATTCCTTTATGTGGTAAACCTGATCAAGCTGTTTGTTCCCATCTTCTTCTGGTGAGCTAAATTTCAGGGAAGCCCTCTTTTCGTCAGCAAGAAAGGTCCAAAGGTTTCTTGGGCCAAACTTATTTGGCGCGATGATATAGCACCATTGATATCCTTTCTCTTTTGGAGATTCATCTTAGGTAAATTACCTACTGATGAAGAGCTCAGCAAAAGATGATATTTGATTGTATCTATTTCTTCACATTGTGGAAAAGCCTATTAATCCATTGAGCATGTGTTCCTTTCATGTCCTTTTGCGGTGCATGTGTGGCAGTGGTTGAGTAGAAAAATTGGATTTGGCTTGGATAAGGATTTATCATCTCCTATATCTCTTATTCCCATAACAAGTCAGAACTTCAGTTCTCAAGTTATGGATCGTGGTGTTGGCTAGTGTTGTTAATGTGGTCTGGTTCTTGTGGCAAAGCAGGAATAATATTCGTTTTCAAAGTTGTCATGTTTCTCCAATTTCCATCCAGCATAATGTGTTAGCTGCTTTTTGGGAAATTTCTCAAAAGGGAACGATGCACTCTAACATGCAGAAGTTTAATCTACTGCATTCATTTAGGCTTTGTTTGGGAGTTAGGAAGGGAAGGGAAGGAAAAAGATTCAAGGGGAAGAGAGGGGAAGAAAAGGAAGGAAAATGAGGAAATTTTTTTCCTCATTGTTTGGGAGTTAAAAATATATTAAGAGAGGAAAATGGAGAGTTAATAAGATACTTCTACAATTTTGTTCTTGAATTGTGATTCAGTGCTTTGTATTTTGGTGTTTTATTAATACTGGCTGGAGTATGATAGTAATTTTATTAATACTGGATGGGGTAGGTAGTAATTTTATTACTTTTCCTTCTAAAAATCCCCTAATAGGGTAATAACAATTTTTAGGCTTTGGAGGAATTCAGATAAGTTTTAAAAATCCTCAAATTCTTTTCCTCAAAAATTTAAACTTCCAAACAAGAAGATGTTACTATCCAAACTTTTCCCTTCCCTTCCCTTCCTTCCCCTCTAAAATCCCTCTCCCAAACAAAGCTTAGGATCCTAGGGCATCCCAAAAAGCCTGTTCCTATTAAACAAGTTCTTTGGAAAGCTCCATCTTCTAGTTGGATTAAGCTTAATACTGATGGTGCAGCCCATGGTTCCTTGGGTATTGCTGCTTGCGGGGATATTTTTCGAGATAACAAAGGCCATTTTCTTGGTGGTTTTGTGTTGCATATTGGTATATCAGATGCGTTCTCTGTTGAAGTTCATGTAGGGGTTTAAGCATTGGCTATTGCTTTTGAGAAAGGTTGGAACTGCCTTTGGTTAGAATGTGATTCATCTTTAGTGGTCGTTGCCTTTCAGAATCCTCTTTTGATTAATAAATCGAAGCATTGCTTGTTTCAAATCCGAAATATGCAATTCAAAGTAACTCTCATTTATTGCGAAGGAAATGTATGTGCTAACAAATTGGCCAATTTTGGTATTCTTCATAATGATTTTACATGATTGGAGGTTGTTTCTAGTAATGGGATGGAGCTACCAATGTGTAGGTTTTGTTGATTTTGTTTTGTCCCCATGTTATCTTTTTGCTCTCGGTTGTTTTTTAATGAAATAAATTGTGGGCTTTTTGTTATTTTGTATCGCTGATGACAATCTAGTGGGGATGAACTAAACACACTATAAGAATTTCTTATACACTATATAGGCACAGTGCAATACCAAAAATACCCTTTTAATTATTTTGATAAAATAAAAAAAATCAATTTTTGAATGCGCTTTCCATTTGTCTGTCGAGCTCTCTCTTCTCCAACACCTACTGTGCATTCTTCCGCCGTAGCAATAGCTTCCGGTTCGATGGTCTCTGACGTCATTGTTGGTTGTCGCGTTGGTGGTGGTGGTCGGTGTTTGCGTCGTCGACGAAGGTGAGTCATTCTGGTAATGGGTTTGTGTTGCTTGGATTGGTAAATCTGTAAGGATGGCACGGATTGGTTAATCCGTAGGAAGCGTTTGTCATGGATACGGATCAGATAATCCGTATGAATCATACAAATTGTTGAATCCGTGCAGTTCATACGGAGTATATGATCCGTAGTAGGTGTATGGGTCCGTAAGGTGTATACGGATTAGCTGATCCGTATGAACCATACGGATTGTGTAATCCATAAGGTTCATACGGACAGCTAATCCGTATACATCTTACGGATTATGTAATCCACAAAATGTATACGGATTAGCTGATCCGTATGTACCTTACGGATTACACAATCCATACGGTTCATACGGATCAGCTAATCCGTATACACCTTAAAACCTTCAGACCTATTTTAATTTTTTCAAAATTTGAGTAATTTATGTATATTTGGAAGTTGAAATTTAAATAAGTGCATACGGATTATATGATCCGTAGTAGGTGTATAGGGTCCGTAACGTGTATACGGATTAGCTGATCCGTATGAACCATAAGGATTGTGTAATCCGTAAGGTTCATACGGATAAGTTAATCCATATACATCTTACGGATTATCTAATCCACAAAATGTATACGGATTAGCTGATCCGTATGAACCTTATGGATTACACAATCCATATGGTTCATACGGATCAGCTAATCCGTATACACCTTGAAACCTTCAGACCTGTTGTAATTTTTTCAAAATTTGAGTAATTTATGTATATTTGGAAGTTGAAATTTGAATGAGTGCATATGGAGTGGTTTATTATGGAAAATAAGGAAGCATTGTATGTCATATATAGTTGCTTGTGATTTATGTGTATCAATGACAATTTTCCATGTGTTTATATGATATTTGATATTTAAAGTTAGTATAAAGTTAAATATGAATGACTGAACATAGAAGTAAAGTTAATAATTAGCATGTGATTAGTAGATGTAATAAGTTGGAAGTGTGATAATCATTGAGTAAGCATGATGACTTCAATATTGTAGGCAACAAAGTTAACAATTGGTGATCATTATTTTTTTATATATGGTATTTGGTTATATGTGATTAAGGATTGTAGGAAGTGAAGGAAAGTAGATACATTCATGATATGTACCCAATGGCATGTATATATGTTTGTTAGTTGTTTGTTTAAAGTTTATGACAATGTTGATTAACAAATGGTACAGATTATGGCAAGAACTAGAGGAGGATTGAGTCAGGGTGCAGAACAGGTTGGTGAACGTCGTAGGCCTACCGCATCTTCTAGAAGACAACGGGCAGCTGACGGTGTTCCTGAGGTGCCTATTGTTCATGAAGATCTTGGAGAACCGGAACATGTACCAGTGCATGAGGATATAGGGACCGAGTCTGAATGCTTCCCAGGTGGGCCGAAAGATCCATCGATTTTGACAGGTTATGCTAACCATGTCGCACTCAGAGTATGGGCCGGAGAGGTAATGATGTGTTTAAGTAAATACAACTTGATAGTTATTTGTCTATGTATGTGTTGTAACTTACATTTTGTTTTTCAGGAACGGGTAGAATAGAAATTGGCATCCCACGAGCGTAAGGTAGCAAAGTTTGGAAGGCTAGCTCCTGAGATTGAAGGGTTTGTTGCAGCTACTGGGTTAAGCCCGTTGATTTCCTCTTCTGTTGAGACTGGTGACAGGGGATTACTTTCTGCATTCGTGGAGCGATGGCACCCCGAGACGAGTAGCTTCCACTTGCCCATCGGAGAGCTGAGCATCACTTTGGACGATATTGCAGCGTTATTGCATCTCCCAATCATGGGAAACTTCCAGAGTTACGAGGTCGTTGATGTAGGGGATGCAGTAACACTCCTTGTTGAGTTGTTGGAAGTATCAGTGGAAGATGCTACAGCTGAGACAGAACAATGCCATGGGGCATATGTTCGGTTGTCTTGGCTAAGTGATTTATATGCGTCCAAGTGTGAAGCCAGGCAGTGGATCTTAGCTGCGAGAGCATACCTATTGCATTTGGTAGGTTGCACTATATTTGTGAACAAGGGTGCCACACACATCAGTGTGGTATTCTTGGATGCATTTCGCGATCTAGAGCAAGCGACGGGGTATGCTTGGGGAGCAGCAGCCTCAGTACATATTTATGATAACTTGAACTATGCATCCCAACATCATGGGAAACACCTAGCCGGATATATTTCATTGATACAGGTAATAGTAGCACATCATAAGTTGGGTTATTTTAAGTTATGTAGCCATTAAATACTATGATTTTTGTCAATTGATTATATATGTTGTGGTGCAGCGCTGGGTCTATGAGCATTTCCCGACTGTTGGGAGTGTCATAGCAAATCCCGAGTACGAGGAGAGGTTTCCGCGTGCCTGCCGATGGAAAGTTGCGAAGGCTTTACCAGTTTCTACGTACCGTAGGCGGCTTGATAGGTTAACCCTTGATGATGTTGTCTGGACACCCTATCGGGATCACCGTGCAGACAAGGATTTCCAGACAGTTTCCTTATTCTCCGAATACACAGATGGGGGCCTCATGTGGTACGACATTTACCGGAGCGGGTTATGCGCCAGTATGGGTGTGTTCAGAAAATCCCACAGTTGACCCAGGCTACATCTCGATCCACTGAAGATATCGATGATGCATGGAGTCACTATGCAGACCACTTTGTTGCCAATGACGATTTGGTTACATATCCTAGTCAGTGTGTTACTGGGTATATGGGATGGTTCTATCGTGTGTCCCATCCATTCATGAACCCACTAGAGCCTGGAGAGCCACCACGACATCCTTTCAGGGTGACTACTATTTTACATGACCACAGAGCTCCTGCGGACCCTGATGCAGGTCACAGTGTTCCTGCTCCCCCTTCCATCCATGTTGATCACACCTCATCTGCGACAGATGCAAATGTGTCAACTTCAGTTGTTGATCACATGGCTCCACATGTTGTGGTACTCCTTCATGATAACAGCTTTCATATACCGAGTTTCAATTAATTTATTTGCAAACACTGACTGCTATATTACTTTCGTATACTGTGTTATTGTTTCAGGATATGTGCCAGACGATAGGAGACGGCTTGCAACACATGTTGGACATGAGGATGGTCACCCCTGGCACAGATGCCTACGCAACTATACAACACCTGTTGGAGTTAGCCCGGAGTGTCACTCAGCATGGATATGTGTATGTGCGATCTAGCAGGAGAAGGGGTACTATCAGAAGGCGGATTCATGGCAGAGACTGATTGACTTTATTATTTTCTTTGTAATGAAAAATTGGTCATGATGTGGTGAATTATTAACTGTAATGTGTTACTACTACTCGTGTATGAGACATTGGACATCGAACTAATTCGACATTGGAATATGATTTGATTTTGTAAATGCCTTATATATTGGACTTGTCATTATTTGTACAAAAGTACACTTACAATTTCCATTATCGTACAATCAACATTACATAGAATACCATCATGTAATTGTCAACCTAAATCAACATATGCTTTGGTTGTATTCATTGATGTACTATACATCCATTGTCGATGCTTGTAATAAGTTGGCTAATCATGTGCTTCAGTACAACAGTGCATTGGCCATAACAACGCAGTTGATGGGATAGGGCAGTCATCAGACAATTCAACCTGTTTGGAAACCCAAATTAGTACCACAATTTCAATATATTAAATGCTAAACTGTAAAGTTGGTTAAATACAAACTAAAAGTAATACCTGCACAAAGTGGTTACCAAACACATGACCAATACAAATAATGCGATGCATACATGGATCTCTCGGTGGTTGGCTTCTAAGCGGGAAAAACGTCATACTTTGTTGGAGAGAAAGTGAAACCACAATTACATTATACCTTGATGCAATGACATAACCCATGTCGGTAATATCCATCCATTTATCCATTGTTACCTAAACAAGCATTGTTTAATAATACGTTAACCAATGGTGTTTTAAATAATTAACAAAATAAGGAAGTCTTACATTTGATAATCCATCAACCAGAAGGGAACGCTTCAACTGCTCAAACCTAGAAAAACCACCAAACAATGCTATATGTTGATCAGACCATTCTGAAAGTTCCTTAAGCAAATGATTGTGTACAACAGGCCAACAATCTTCACCATAACCAAGGAGGCCAGCAATTGCACGATATCCACAATTTCCATCACCTTTAACATCACTGATGTTAACAATGAATTTCTGCATAAAAGGAACAAACTGATCAACATAGGAACAAACGGATCCAACCATGTTTTCTTAACATAATCAATAAACGCTGGCCATGGTGCACAAGCAATTTCAAACTTCTTCACACAATCATCATATGAATTCTCAGTACAACAATCAACAACAGTTCCCCATGCATCCATCACATAATCCCAAGCATTGTTCTGCCGAATATAAGTTTTGCATTTTGCCTAGACATTCTTCTCAACGTGAAAGCGACAGGAAAAACATTTTTGATAGCATTCATCAACGCTGCATCTCTATCAGTAACAATCACATATGGAAAAAATTCACTTTTAAAGAAAATCCCTCTAAAGCGCTCAAGTGCCCAAACAAGATTGTTTGTACGTTCCGCTTCTAAATAGGCAAATGCGGCAGAAAATGTCATGCCCGTATGTGTGACACCAACAATGTCAAGCAAAGGCAATCTGTACCTATTTGTTTTGTACGTTCTGTCAATCAAGAAGACAAAATGGTATGCATTGCTCAATTTCACTGCA
Organism: Glycine tomentella; assembly: GCA_007407185.1. Lineage (NCBI taxonomy): Eukaryota > Viridiplantae > Streptophyta > Magnoliopsida > Fabales > Fabaceae > Glycine > Glycine tomentella. The sequence continues at coordinate 107,936 of PYAF01006344.1, forward strand.
TCTGGATGAGCCCAAAATAAGTCACGTACCACATTACCTTCTTTCATTCTATGCCAATGAACATACATGTCACGCTGAAGAAGTTTCATTAACTGATGCATTTCAGTGCTATCACCTCTTATATGCGTGCGATATGCATATCTTGCATTGTAGATTTTCTTCAAAGTTGTGTAATTATTAGCATTGTGCTCCTTCAAAGTTAAAAGAATATTCTTCAGTTTCACCATGGACCTTGTCATATCAGCAACAATTATCTTCTCATCCTCAGTTAGCCTACCAACATATGCGTGTCCACATAATGAGCTTGCCAAACTATGATTATGAGTGCCACATAATAGCTTCACTATCCAACCTTGCCCTCCCGGTACATGTTTTGCTCTCAACTTAAACGGACACTCACATTTTCTACTGCTCCCTGTTGTTGGTACAAACCCTTTTTTCAATGGTCTATATTTTCCACTCCTTTAACAACCAATTATAACATATGATGTTGTTCCTAACTTTCCATTTGCCATGCCACTCCTCAATATGACAACAACAAATCCATTATCATATGCTACACTACGAGCCCATCTCAATACATCATCACGGGAATTAAACACCTGCACAAATATAACATTCAACTTTTATTAATATTTTCATACTTCAACACATTCATTAAACAAGTTTAACTACAAATATATACTTCTGATGTATTGAAGGCTGTCGAACAATCAACTGAACAATTAATATCTTCAACACCATTACCTTCTTCTCCAATATCTTCCTCCAAATTCATATCCTCTGACATAATACTGTCATATATCCACTCATCGTTCTCCATCTTCACAAAAAAATACAGTTATTTATAAATTTATTCAATAACACCATTCATACACATTAAAACAAGTTAAATACTTTATTATAAATTCTAAAAACATTCTTCAACTTAACTACTTTATTATAAATTCTAAAAACATTCTTCTCAATTTAAATAAACCCTAAATTTATAAATAAGATGCTATACAGATCCACCAATCCGTACCCTAAATTTAAAATTAACATGTTGTACGGATCCACCAATCCATATGCTATATGTAGCATACTGATTCACGAAACCACACGAAACATACGGATTAGTTAATCCGTTTGATGATCATGGATCATTTAATCCGTAGGAAGCTAATGGATTAACTAATCCGTATGATTTATACGGATTGACGGATACGTATGCAACATACGGATTCACTAATCCGTATCTCATATAAAACTTGCGGATTACGTAATCCGTACGACACCAGACACTGACTTACCTCACACCCACCGCTAAAAATGGCCTCTCCAGCGACTCCCACTGCTCAAGCTAGCTACCACCGCCCACAACTACCTCCTCCAACACCAACACCTCCAATGCACAACAAAATCGCAGCCAACGTGCACCAAATCAAAAGCCAAATGAGCACAACTGTTCAACCAAACAGCAACAATAAAAATAAATCGAGAGGCACTTTTGGCATTTTAAAAATAACATATGGTGTATAAGAAAATTATATAGTGTATAAAGTAGATCCCATCTAGTTGGCATTAGTAGGTGTCTTCAACAATAGTCTAACCTTATTAAAAAAAAACAAAAAAAAGTAATTGCTTAATTTTGGGCTGGTGTTATAGATGGCGAAAGTAACCAGTAACGTTTAAACGCATAGCACAACCGGACCAGAAACAGAAACATCTGGATCTGGTTTGGCTTTTGGCAGGCGTCAAGACAGGAGAATCCGTTCATTTCCACATGTCAATTCCTTCCTCCCTCTCTCAAAACAAACCCAATCATTCACAATTTCACCCTCTCCCTTTCTCTCTCTATAACAACACAATCAGACACAAGCACAAACCTCGTGTCCACTTCACTCCCCACACCCCCTTAACCGCTAAGCAGCACACGCAACAAAACACCACAGAAGTGCTCTGCTGCTAAGTTGTTAACTGTGAATTCTCCAATAGTATCATCAATGTTGAGAGTGAAGGGAGGGAGCAGGCCGCCGTGGGTGGGGCTCGGGGCCGCCGTGTGGGTCCAGATCGCGTCGGGGAACACCTTCACCTTCCCCCTCTACTCGCACTCCTTGAAGTCAGTTCTCGGCTTCGACCAGCGCCATGTCACGCTCCTCGGTGTCGCCATCGACATCGGCGAAAACCTTGGCCTCCTCCCCGGCGTCGCCTGCAACAAGTTGCCCCCTTGGCTCCTCCTCGTCGTCGGCTCCCTCGCCGCCTTCCTCGGCTACGGGCTCCTCTTCCTCGCCATCTCCGAAACTCTTCACTCACTCCCTTATTTACTGGTTCGTATCTCTCACTCTCTAAAACTGCGTCATAGGTTATGTGTGTTTGGATTATCGTCGAAACCATGTTGAACGGAGAAATAACGCGTTCAAATGCAAAAATTTCAAAGCAACTATATGTTGTAGCTTTCATTTGAAAGCCCGCTGGGTTGAATTCAACTTTCTCAAATACACACCAATTTTAAGTTTTTTAGTTCAGTTCTGCACGAGAAAATGAATTAAAATTTTAAGTGATTCAATTTGGTTTTCTTAATTTTCAATTGCGTCAACGTTATTTTTTCCATCTTTTTATTTTATGTGTAAGAATCGAACACAACTACCAACTACCAATGATATACAACAATTCAGGCGCATTGCTCAACTAACTAAATGAGCGGGAACCATAGCGGCACTAGCGAAATTGGACACGTGTCATTTTCACACTCTGTGAAGTTTCCGCTGTCCGCCAATGTTGTTTACGATCAATTGGACGGAAATGACAACAACATTGACGCATTTTTAAAAATTATGAGACCAAATTGAACATTTTTAGTAATAAAGGGACTAAAAGAGTAATCTAGCTATCAAAAAATTGAGTAAATCACATGTTTTGTACTGAAAGTGTTATGCACTGTCAGATGGTCCTTGAAATTAAGGAAATTGTAAATAAGTTCTTGAAATTTTCGGTCGTCACTAAATTAAACCATTTACTGGCATTTTGATCCATATGTAAATATTACATGGCTTTATTTTTTAAAAAAATTCTAGTATTTGATACTAATTCAACAATGCTAACTGTAATTTACTGTTTTGTGATGTTGCAGCTATGGTTTGCTCTGCTTGTTGCCGCTAACAGTAGTGCGTGGTTAACCACTGCGGTTCTGGTGACCAACATGAGAAACTTCCCTGCTAGCAGAGGCTCTGTTGCGGGGATTCTGAAAGGTTATGGGGGGCTTAGTGCTGCTGTTTTTACTGAGATTTACAGCATTGTGCTTCACAATTCTTCTTCCAAGTTCCTGTTGTTTCTTGCTGTTGGTATTCCTGTTGTTTGCTTCAGCATGATGTTTCTTGTTAGGCCTTGTACTCCGGCCACTGGTGATGACCCTGTAGAGCCTTACCATTTTCTGTTTGTCCAAGGTTCCAGTGTGGTTTTGGGTGTGTACCTTCTTGCAACTACAATAGTGGGTAATATTATTCCGTTTAGTGGTGAGCTTTCATATGCTTTGGTGGCTGTGATGATTCTGCTTCTCATTGCTCCACTTGCTGTCCCTTTGAAGATGACCTTGTTTCCTAGGAATGGTTCTAAATCAGACTCGCCCGAGCAACAAGTTGGGTCTTCTGAGGGCAAAGATGAGAATGCTGAGCCACTGCTGGCATCTTCGTCGACAGGGGCCCTTGGGAGTTTTGATGAACAGGATGATTCGTCTGAGGTGGCTGAGCTTCTTGCTTTGGGTGAGGGAGCAGTGAAGCAGAAGAAGAGAAGAAGGCCTAAACGTGGGGAAGATTTTAAGTTCACTGAGGCTATAGTGAAGGCTGATTTCTGGCTGCTGTTTTTGGTCTACTTTGTTGGTGTTGGCACTGGGGTTACCGTTCTCAATAATCTTGCCCAAATAGGTATTGCCCAAGGGGAGGAAGACACCACCACCTTGCTGTCAATTTTCAGTTTCTGCAATTTTGTGGGGCGGCTTAGTGGAGGAGTTGTTTCGGAACATTTTGTCAGGTGACCTACATTTACTTGTGCTGAGTAGATATTAGATGTGAGCTCCATTAGTTACAATATGAAGATATCAGAGTAAGTACTGACGCTTTCATTTGCTTCAAGTGGATATTTCACTACACTGATACATATCTGTGCAGTATCCAAGACTTTAAAAAAGTTATGAAAATCTAATACAACTACATATGAGATAAAAAAAAGTATCTATATTCTATAATATAGAAGCATAGTAGCTTGACGAACTAAAAGGGGAAGTTGTGCCCTTTATAGATGATTTCAATAAAGGAGCAAGATTCGTATTTATTTTTATTTATAGACAACAGCAAGTGATTTATAACTTTAGTAATATTTAAGAATATGTTCTTAGTTTAGTTCTTAGTTTAGATTTGTAGAACTGCAATTATATATTTATCATGTTTTATGAGTTTTTATACATATCTAGATATGTATCTCACAAGCATCATATCTTATATATTTTTAGAACAATTGTATCGTTGTATTGGATATGTATCATATATGACATATGAAACACATATCATATCTTATACATAAAAGCTGTTGACAATCACAAATCATCCTTATGCAAACATGGTTTTAGTGCATTACATGAAGTTAATAGAAGAGTAAGTTTTTCAACAGAGCCTTGTTAATTGAGATCTTTTGCAAAATTCAACTTCTTAACTCACATTGAACTAATTGCAGAGGCACGAAACTGTTTAACCTCTCCTTGAACTGAATTTCATTAGACTAGCAGCTTTCTCTTGGTTTAATTGATTCAACAGAATGTAATTCATGCTTTCGACACTTTTCAGGACAAAAATTATCCCAAGGACAGTCTGGATGACGTGCACGCAGACTGTTATGCTCATTGTATACCTTCTGTTTGCCTATGCTATCAATGGAACCCTTTATCCTGCAATTGCATTTCTTGGTGTATGCTATGGTGTGCAAGTTTCCGTGATGCTCCCAACTGTTTCCGAGCTTTTTGGTTTGAAGCACTTTGGCGTGTTGAGCAGTTTCATGTCGCTGGGGAATCCAATTGGTGCATTCCTCTTTTCAGCTCTGCTAGCAGGGAACATATATGACAATGAGGCAGCAAAACAGCATGGTATAGGCCTTCTTCTTGATTCTGGTGTTTCCTGCATCGGTCCAAATTGCTTTAAGCTTACCTTTTTCATTCTTGCTGGAGTGTGTATTGCCGGCATCATCTTTAGCGTTATCCTGACTCTGAGAATTAAGCCTGTTTACCAAATGCTTTATGCTGGAGGCTCTTTCAGGCTATCGCAAACATCTTCAAATCACTGAAAGTAGTTTGAACTGAGCTTCCTAGTTCTATTCTATAGCAGTTGCGCTGGTAGAATTACTTATGGCCTGCCATTACTGCGATATATGTTTTATGTAACTGGGCATCAATTATGAAGATCAAAATTTTGGTATCTCACATGGAAAATGCCTGTTTTTGTTTGTGTTAGACTTAAAGATGATCTGTCTACCCAAGTATAGAGGCCAATTAATATATAATGACAGTCACATGTTTTTATGTGACGATACAGTTTCTGAAATTTATATGTGTACTATTGTTACTTAGTCTAATTTTTAAATTTGAAATTTGCTATAAATGATTTGTGATGTATTTATGCACTTTGTTTGATTTTATGCTCCAAAACTTTTGGCCACCTATACATGAAATTATGAGCTAATTATTGTATTATTTATTTGGTGTGCAAGCACCCCGGTGGATGGTCCAACTTCTAATATCAACTTCACATCAAAATGTTTTAAGACTTGGATGGTGTTTACCGAGCAAAAGTCATAAATGTCGTCATTTATTTGTGGTCACAAACTGTAAATATTTATAAAATACCCTAATCAGAAAGCAGAGCTTAATTCTGCAATCAGAAAGAAGTATTGATGCATGGATATTGATAAATTAACGACATATCCATAGTATACTTTTATCAAATACTTAGAAAATTAAATCACAACTTTAAAGAAATAAATAACAATTTTAAAATTACATATTCGTATATCAGGCAATATATGTTATCTCTCTAAAAAATCAGCATTCCTTGCACTTATCAAATAATAAGGATAATTGCATAAAATTTTCATGAAGTTGGGGTTAAATATAGAGATATCCTTGTTTGTAAAATAATTCTTTTAGCTTTTGTATATATATTTAATTCATGTAATACCCTAACGGTTTTTTTCTTCAAAGAAGTCAAATTTATCCCCTGTTTCATCCACGGATTATACAAAGTTTTATTGAAAATAACAATAATAATTGAAAATAAGTGTAATTTTTCAAATGATAACTGTAACAAGTGGTGTGATTTCATTGTGGGGATATACAACTTGTCTGTACTAAATATCCTTGAATTCATGTACCACGTCACGTGAAAGGTTGTTGAAACTTGGAACACATAGAACATTCAAGTGGACGGAGAAGATTAAAACAGAAACCAAACAAAAAGTTGCAGTAAACATGACATTTCATTTTCATATATGGTACTAATCATTATTATACCAAAAAACGTTGCTATCACTCGCCATCAAAGTGTAATAATAATAATAAGCCATGAGAAAACAAATACAAAATATATAATAAATAATAATAATAATCTAAGTTGGTTTAAGATCCTCAAACAATGTAGGCCACATTGCATAATCATCATCATAATCAGCAGCATCAGCTCTAACCTTAATATTGTAGGGACTATAACTCATTGGGCTCTCAGCCCTATCATCTAAAGGCCTAGGTAACCTTGGACTTCTACTATTAAGCATTGTTGGTCTTGCATCAAGTGGCCCAGAAAGCCTAGGACTTTTTGCTGAGCCCATGAACCTTCCATCAAGAGCCCTAGTAGGAGTAGTAGCACTCGTCAATGGGCTTCTATTTGCATTTGCATACATATTCACTCTCTCATTGTTACCACCATTCATTTTCCCATCAAGAGGACCAGATAGTTTCATCACCTTGTTGTTCACCATCTTCTCATGAATTATTCTTCCATTCCCATCCAAAGGCCCTGATAATGCAATGGTTCTGCTTCTTTGAACTCTCTTGTTGTTGTTATTATTCTCTCCCTTGAGCTCCTCATTGTTCCCATTGTGCCTTGCCCTCCTCCACTTCCCTTGGTACCAGTTCGGCTCCGGCGGCATGTCCTTCAACATGATCATCGCTTCGTGGTGGTCTTCGCGCCAAACGAGCTTGCTGAAGCACTTCCTCAGGCACTTCTTGATGGAAAACTTGATGCTGCTCCTCACCACCACCCCGTCGTCTTCTTTCTTCGCCAGCTTGAGGATTTCCAGCCTGTGCTTGGCTATGGAGACGCCCATGCTCTGGAGAAACTCGTGGTTGAAGTAGATGGCATCCTCCAGCTGGAGCTCGTTACGCGCAAAGGCGAGGCCGTATTCGTAGATGAGGGAGGGCTCTAGGCTGGTCCTGGATAGCCAGGAGAACCAGTCCATGGTTGAAAATGAAGACTAGGGTTTGAGTTGTGACACAATGAGTGTGGTACGTGTATAATATAAGCTTAAGCTATTGGCTAGTTTACCTTGAGGTTTGCTATGGGTGTTGGGATAATTTATAAGGGAAAGCTGAGGTGGTGTAGAGTTAAAGACTAGAGAGAGCCGATGCATAAATGTGGCAGGTAAATGGTTATTTAGTTTGATTTTTGTTGATCCTGCTTTCTAATTTATTGTTTATTTATTTGTTTTATTTCATTTTAATGGAGTTTGGATGGTGGTTGAGACGCGGAGTGACAATAACCAAGAATATGTGGGAAATTTTGACATTTTCCCTATGAAAAATGATTGCAAGAAACCAATCTTTATTTAGTACAATTAAAGAGGAAATAAGAGAAATATATGATAAATTTGACAAGAAAGAAAAGATAGAAGGAAAAAAAAAAAGGTGTTGATTAAATATATAATATATTAATGTGTCTGCATATTGTTACTCGTTTCCGAAAGACATGCATGTAACTCACGGATGTGGATACTGATATAGAAAAAGTGATTCACATTTAACTAGGTTTTTGGAATCAACAAGTGATAAAAAAAAAAAAGGAGTTTTGAGTGCTTTAAAAAGGATGTTTGTTTAAAGTTTAGCTATAAATAAAGCTTGTGTATATTAAATAAAATGAAGTGAACGTTTATAGTGCTCGACCATGTTATGTTGGATTGTGACAGGGACCGGTTAAAGTGGGCGTAAAGTGGGTAAGACGCGCCAGGGGGGCCAAGAAAAAAAGGAAGTTATTGAAGGAAAATCAATTGGGCAACCTACTACCCTTTTTGCCTTGCTAGCATAATCAATCAGAAGGTCCAATTATCAAATTAAGATCAAGCTTTGAAGGTTCAGGCTCCTAGTTAATTAGGATGTACCTGCCCTGGCTCCACCTTATGTAATAGCAATGCGTGTGAGAAATCAGTGGGAAACTAAGCAGAATAATATTATGTAAATGACTTGGAATGAACAATATTTTGTCAATCATATCGATATGTCTTCCTAAGCTGCTATGAATTGGAACTAAACGTACACCTCATTTTTTGTGTATGGGTGGAATGGGGAGAGAAAGAGGGAGAGAAGAATGGGATGAAAGTGAGTAGTAAAAGAAGTTGAGTTTATGAATATAGACTTAATTATATTTTTTCCCTCCTAAATTAATACCATAATTATTTGATTTTAGTTCTTAAGTTCCAATTGCACAAATTGAGATTAGTCTTCAATTAAATATTTTAACAAATTTTATTAACCATATTGAATGATGACTAGCCAACAAACAAATTGTTTGATTCATATAATGAAGTGACTTAAAATGTAATTAAGTATATGTCTCATGCAACATATCATTTATCATATTATCATCTAGTGCTATGTTAATAAAATGTGTTAAATATTTAATGAAATATATAAAAAGAAACTAAAATTACACTATTATAATAACGAAAAGACTTAATTTACACAATTGAAATTTTAAATCTAAAATTACACAATTACAATACATAAAAACTGGACTTAATTGCACTTTTTAATTTTTGACGAATTTTATTTTAA
>PYAF01006344.1:125296-152429 GCA_007407185.1 Glycine tomentella
ATGATGATGTTTGCACTATGTTGGTGTGCCATGAAAAACTCCCATCTGTTGGTCCTATAGAATTGTTATGTATGATAACCAGAACACCCGATGGTGTCCTCAACCTACTTCGATCCACCATCACTCCTACTCATGATGCACTGTTGTATTACAACGGCAAGTGGAACATACCACGACAAGGCAATTTTTTGGGTTACTCATTTACTGGAAAAAATCCAGTAAGATTTGAAATTCCTTCAGGATGCAATATAGAAACACTCAAGGATATAATCAAGCAAGTTGCGCCGGTAGGAGTTCCCCCTTATGGAATTCACGAATCACAGGTTGTCAGACAATTGTTCTTCAGACAACCAGGTCATGCAAAATATTCAGAAAACATGGTCGAGTATGAAATAATAAAACTGAAAAATGATGAAGATGTACTGAAGGTGTTAGCAGAATCTAATTACTGGAAACGTTTCTCTCCAATAGAAATTTTAGCTACTTTTAACAAACCGGTAATCGAACTACTGGAAGATGACATGTCCGCTGCACAAGACCATCCAAATTATGATTAGTTTCATCATTTTCATGTTTGAATTGTTGTTGTTAGTAGGTTTCATTTTTTGGTTTTTCAATGTTCAACTTTTTGTGTTTATCTCTCTAGTTCCAATTGTTTGTAAGGTCTGTTATTTTATTAGGTTTTCATCACTATGTTACCGTTAATGTCAATTGCGTTTTGATGTTTGAAATTCATCGTAGTGTATATCAATTTGACATGAGTGATTTCCCTAGGTCTTAACCTACATAAATAACTAATCACCACCTAGGTCATAAAACTTACGTTATAATAAGTAACTATTTCTAACCTAAGTCAATAACAATTTTCTACATCAATATCAAATCTCTAAGACAACAACACAATATATTTCATGTAATCTAAAAATAATACGTTTAATCAACACTTACTTGCTTACAAATGAATCCAAAGACAACTCACACAACAAAAGCCTTCAAATGGTGCCAACACCTTTGCAAATGCTGAAAATGGGTGCAAATGATGGGTGCAAACGTTGAGTGGGGGTAAATATAGGGGATCAAAGTCACGTCGTGGGACGACGTGTTTGGTGGCTGGATCACGTCCTCCGACGACGTGAATGGTACCTGGATCACGTCCTTTGGAGACGTGAATGGTGCCCTAATCATGTCCTGCTTTGCCGTGTTTAAACACGTTCAGGCACAACGTGTTTAAACACATTTCATGGCTACGCGTTTAACTGCTATATATTTGGAAATAGTTTTGAAACTGCTATGAATTGGTAATTTTTATTTAAAGTACAATAAATTAATTTTTTTGCCAAAAAGGGAGTAAACAAAATGGGGTGTGAAAAATAAGATGGGCCATGATTTGCAAAGATGAATATTCTAAAACCACAAATGTGATCGCAGTTTGAACATAACAAATACTAAAACCCCAAAGTACTACTAAAATCGCCCGTTGATAATTGTTAACTAATGTTCATAACAGGCAAATTAATGACACATATTGAAACATATTAAATATCGTCATTTGACATAAAACTCACAAATAAAGGTCACTGCTGCTGAACTCATGAAGGACAGTTTCGTCTATTGTGACCAACCACCTTACAGTAACCACATCTCAGCCGAGTCGTTGACCCTTCCCGCGAATCCATTTCGTTGCGTATGCGTGTAGTCGAGGGCCTTCCTTTTTTACGTCTCTGTGAAACATCTGGCAAAACAATGGGTTGTCCAGTAGGTGGTATGAACTCTTCGTTTCCAATTGGAAACCATTGAGACGAATACAATTGACATTGATAAGCAACACTGTACACGGGGTCTATGTATTGAGTGGGATCGATGTGCGTCGACCTGCAAGCTACAACCACATGACTACACGGAAACCTAAATGCAGTAAACGCACCACACTGACATACTCTTTCTGATAACGACAACGACCATTTCTTTCCCCCACAATGAGTACGAATGTTGTACGACTCTTGCACCTCAAATCTATTGTTTTGTGTGTCGTACGCAGTAACACTATGTGTGGCGGATTTATGAACCGTCTGCAAATACTTTTGCCAGGCTAATTTCACGAAATGATTCCCCCTGGCCATCTCTTCTCGGGCCTCACCCCCATGTTACGAAAAGTATGTCACTAGTCGAGCGTACGTGAACCGCACAAGCGAAGTTATAGGAAGATTTTGTGCGCCTTTAAGTACCTTGTTGAAAATCTCTGAGATGTTGGTTGTCATGTGACCAAATCTCCGTCCCTCAACATCGTAAGCTACGCTCCACTTCTCCTTTGGGATTCGATCAATCCGTGCGGCTATCCGAGGGCTTACTTCTCTAAATTTTTCCAAACCGACATCAAAATCTAAACGCGACGTTGTATAACCTACATATACAAATAAGACATAAATAAAAACACATACTGAATAATGGACAAAGTACATGTAACCACAAAATAGCCCATGGTTGCTTACCTAACATTTTCAACTGTTTCTTCAACACGACATTCTTGAACTTGTGATTAAAATTGCTGGCCAAATGTTGAATGCAAAACATATGATATACCCTCGGTGGATGTCATCCCAACTCGACATTGTTGACCGCTACCATGATGCCCGCATGTCGATCTGAAATAAGACATATTCCATCTTTCTACGTAACATGAATACGGATAAGTGCCAAAAACCATGACCAGTTGTCGATGTCCTCCCCGGAGACAATCGCAAATGCTAGTGAAAGGACATAGTTGTTGCCATCAATTGATGTTGCAATAAGCAATGTGCCCCGATATTTCCCATACAAATAGGTACCGTCGATGCTGATAATGGGCTTGCAGTAATTAAAAGCATCGCAACACTGTTTAAAAGTCCAAAACACCCTCTTGAATACCCTACCAGTTCCGTCCAATTGCCCATCAACATAATGCTCCGTTGTTTCCAACTTATAAGCAGACCCTTGGGAAAAATTTAACATATAACCCAACCACCTTGGCAAGAACGCATACGATTCATCCCAATCCCCGAACACCTTAACGATGGCCTTTTGCTTCGCCTTCCACGCCTTCCTGTATGATATATGAAATCCTAGCATTGTTGAAATCCTTTCCTGAATTAACACAATTTTTACACTCGGGTCCTCCCTAATCATTTCTGCAATTCGTTACACAATAACACGTCAATCAATTTTGCCACGCTAAATATATTTTTAATTGAATAACAATTTAAAGTGATCAACGAACATATGAAATTTGAGTCCAGCTATTTGTGATCCTGAGAGAGATTAACACCAGCGCACATGTGTTCATTGTTCTATATGCCTACAACCCATTCATTGGAAGCCTTCTTTTGGTATGCCCTCATCCTCCATGGACAACCGTCATTATGATATTCACAAACCATTATAATCCTTTTCGTATCACTTTTTTCAACAACGGTGGTCCGATGCTCAGCCATACAATATTGCTTTATTGCCATTTGCACATCGAACTTACTCCCAAACAGCTGGCCTTTATATAGTGCTTGACCCATCTCCCAGTTAGGTACTTGCACTCCTTCCATGTCACCTGCATCCTGATCTGGGTATGCCCAATTTATATTCGTGTAATGGCTTATGTTAGACCAAAATGGTACATTGCCGTCTGCTATATAATCAGACATTAACCACATTGTTAAGCTTAACCCACAATATATTAAAACTAACACTATTAAGTAACACACAATTACGTGTTCATACCTAAAATCGGAGGCTGATTTTGCATTCCAACAATCCCTGGAGAAGGGATTTCAACAGCACGATCAAAACCATCGTCTACGTTCATATCCGATGAGTCACTATTTGGAACAACACCTTCATCAACCTCTTCATCAGAACTTTCCATGGCCCAAGCTGGATCGTGGGCCGACGCCATTTCTGTATCTTCAGAAATGATTTGCTGTGACGGTTGGCTTGGTGGTGGTGGTTGTGGTGATGCAGATATATCTCTATCTTCCAAATTGACCATCGGCTCTAAATTAAGGTCAATGGAGCCAATGTTTTCGGGATCATGTTGACTGCTTGACTGTCCACCACAATATACTTCCGCATACAATTCTATAAATCTGGGGTTTTCTCCATCGGATGTGCATGCGTCTGTAACTAAGGTTACATCGTCGTCATCTACAATATCCACACAACCCACTGCACTGGGTTGCCAGATGCACATCTAGCACTCAGTCGAGATACCGATTGACCCCGTTGTAACCGCAACTTCTTGTATATCATTTTCATTAAGTGATGATAGCTGCATCGTTGAGGAATACGAAACATTTTGCTTTCTCCTTCGAACACTTGACCATGAGGCCCAACGTATCTTCTCCCATTATAATACACAATGGTGATTAAACCATTCCCACTATCACTCATTTTGCAGAAATTTTCACAACAACTAAAGCAATAGAAGAATGCAAAATAATTTCTGATAACGAACCGGCGGGGGGGTGTCCTTAAATAGGAGGGGGGTGTGGTTGTATTTCGCTGGGCTCAATTTCAAAATAGGGTGCCTATTTCGCTGGTGTCAGTAGCGAAATAGGGACCACCAACCATTTAAAGCCACGTGTTTGGTCAAACCTATTTCGCTACTGACACCAGCGAAATAGGGTGCCACGTATCCAAAGCGCTTCCTATTTCGCTGCCCCACCAGCGAAATCCTCACAACTTGCCACGTGTCCTGCCCGCTGCTGCTAGGGCACTGCGGCATTGGTCAGAACGGCGCCACATCAGCCAACCTATTTCGCTGGGTAGCCCAGCAAAATAGGCCGCGTGGCATTGTGGCAAACATTTTGGCCCTCGTGGCCTTTTGGTATATATTTTAAAAATTAGTGGCACGGAGGTCGAGGTCTCCATTTCTACGTTACCATTGATATCTACCGAAAAACTTTTAATTTCCTTCGAGACCACGACTAACATGCGTAAGTGGAATAGTTCCTGTATCCTAAGAAACAAGAAAGGATTGTAAGAAAGGACTGTTAGATATGATGTTTTTTTTTTTATATTATTGTGGACTATCTATAGTGGATCAAATAAAAAAGTATTTTTTTTCTTTCTTTCTCCTCTTCTCTTTTCTCTTATTCTCTACGACAACACACCTCCCACAACCACGGTCGCTGCCTCCGTCACGCTCTTCGGCTACTGCGCAATTGCAGGATCCCTTTCACGCTCTCCGACACACCCCATTCGTCTTGTCCTTCCGTCGCTTTCGCACGAGCCAGAAAACAGAAAATATAACAAAACAATGCGTCTATGACCAGATCTGGAGATGAAACAGTTTTTTCTTTCAATGGCATGACTGAAAGAAGGCGCGGTGGAGAGAGAAAAGGTTACAACAGAGAGACCGCTGATTGCGGAGTTGTCGTCACAGCGGCAAACGCACTCGGTCACAAATCAATCTACTTCAAAGAGGAGTGTTGTGCCCTCGTCAGAGGTGGGTGGCACCAACGAGATCTGCGGATCTTGGTGTTGCACGGTGGTGGGCTGGTGGCATATAGAAGAGAGGGAGAGTCACTGGCGGTGGCATCAGGGGAGGTGGAGAATGGGTTGCAAAGAGGAGGTGTTGGTGAGGTTTGTAGCTTCATTGGTTGCAGGAGGGGAAGGAGGAGTGAACACGATAATTTTTCCATTTGGTGTCTGAGCCTTCATTTTAATCGCATGGCTCAAAAACTTTCTCATGGTGCAGGACCTATGAATGTCAGGCACAGTAGAATCCACCTTCCTTCAAAGCCCTATCCATGGTTGAGCTAAGATTTTGGTGCAAGTTTTATTCGTTATAGCTAGATTTCAAAGAAATCTAGGCTGCATCCAACTATTATTACATGGGGTATTACTGTTGAATTAATTCTTTGGACCGAAATTGTTAAAAAGGCCTAGCATTTATGCTCATTAATTTATGTACTCCAAAAATAAAATCTCACTCTACCAGTTCCGATCTATCTATTCTGTGACAGCAGTGGGCTTCTATTGTGAAGTGAAATGAGCCCCTCCAACTACCCTTCATCTGAGTCAAAGGATTCTGCCAATAGTCAACAAATTTTCCCGCTAAAATACCACCAGACAAATCAGTTTTCTTTTCTTCCATCTTGAAAAGTAGGGGTGTTCATCAACCAATCCAAACTGATGCAAACCGCGGTGACTGAATCGAAATATCAAAAACCGAAATAACCGAAAACCGAAAAAAAAATCGAAAATTTTCATCGGATTGGATCGGTTTTTGGATTGGCTGGTGAAAACCGATCCAATCCAAACCGATCCAATTATAAACCATACCTTACCCTTTATCTACTTGGGCTTATTCCCCATCATAGCCCAAAAACCAAAAATCCAATACATTGTTCCTTATTTTGTCCAATTAACATGTTTGTCTAATGAAAATTAGAAATGATGTTTGTTTTTGTCCAATGAATGTGTTTTTTTATGTTAGATACTCCTTATTTTGATAAAAATAAGTCTCATAAGTTTTATTTTTAGACTTTTTAAAAAATCGAAAACCAATCCAATCCAAACAGAAAAAAATTGAATTGGATTAGATCGGATTTAAAAAAAAATTCAAACCGAATGGATGATCAAACCGAAGGAATTGGATCTGATGATTTTTTACTTCAAAATCGATTCAATCCAAACTGCGAACACCCTTATTGAAAAATGTTTTATTTCTAAATATAAAGATGGTCGAAATAATTTTATTTATCCCAAGCAATGTATTCTCTGTACACATGAACATGAATCAAACACTTGACAATATGTCTAAATTAAGAACCTAAATTACATATTTATTTATTGTATGGGACCTTTTTGATACAGTAGACAAACTATGCACATGCACATCTGGGTAGGTGTCTTCCCCAAAACAATCTCCGCTTCCTTCTCTAACCATCAACCTATTAAATTTCACATCTGATCTGTTTTATAATTTCAACCTCAACATATTCTTTTTATTTAGACAAATATTCTCCCCCAACCCACTGCCATTCAGTGGCAAAAACGCCAACCGTTGTGTCTGTTATCCTATTTGCTTAACAGCCATGTCATGTGGCACTTGCTTTATGATTTTGTTACCATGTAAAAATGTTGTTAAAATGTAATGTCAATATAGAAACAATAGGAGTGAGCAAAAACGTAAAAATGTGAAACTTAGTTTACTACATACACAAAAACAAATAAATATCCAACATATATATATAATTAAAACACACCAATATATAAATTATCACAAATTTAAATCTAAACACTAAGGAAATAAAATAAGTTCAAACTTAGTCATCATAATACAAAATAATTTTAAGCTGTAATGTATGGACCATATTGTTGTAATTATCCTTATAATTAGTTATTCGAATTAAAAATTATGCAGATGTATGTGTATGGACTATATAGACCATATTGTAGTAGTTTTCGTATCCCTATTTTTAGCTAAAGTAATTTATTAATAAAGGCAACAACAGGACAAAAGCTTTACAAAGAAAGATCACTTAATAATTTTTCATTATATAAAATCCCAACAATAAACTAGATACGAAAATATATAAAAAAAATAACACCATTGATATTAACCAAAACGGCTAAAGAAATAGAAGGTGGAAAAACCCTAAAGATAAAATATGATTGGTCCATATTATTTCTTATTAATCCCTTATATATCCGGTTGAAAATGTTCAATTATGTGACAAAAAGAAAATAAAAATATTTTTAATGGGTATACAGAAGTAGTATGAAGAAATTAATGTGAAAAATCAAAGTACCTCTAAAAAAATATAGAAGTCATACTAGAAGGGAATGACCCTCTAATCAAACGTGTGCAAAATAAATCCCTTCTCTATGACGAAAGCACCTCTCATCCTCAGGGGACCCAATCCTTAATAATCCAGGAAAAAACTTAGTCATTGACAATCCCGAAAATAATAGATACAAAATAAATCAATAGCCCCAAAAAAAAAATGTATGCATAAGTATTCAAAATGGGAAATGGAAAGAAAGAAAATAATAGATCAGACTTACTTATCAGAGACCATAAAAAGGGGAAGAAAGAAAATTCACAAAAAAAGGTAGAATAAAAGAAAAGAAAAAGGAAGACAACGGAAGATTCAGCCCTTTCAACAACAAAGATATTACATGATGATGATTGATGAAGATGCAGTGCCACCAAGAAAGGAAGACGACGGATGCAATACCACCACTAGAAGCAGCAGACGAAGCAACACACGACGGAGAAGGAAGAGTGGAAGACGAAGAAGGTCGTAGACGAAGCAGGAAGATCGAAGACCAATAGCGACAGCACACCCAGGGCACCAAGGAGAAGTTGTCGTGTGTAAAAAACGCGTAAAGGAATAAGTTTTAACCTTTTTTATTTTTATTTTTAAAAAAGAAAAAAATTGAGTCAACTCGGTAAACTCGTCGAGTCAACCAAGTTTACTGAGTTGACTCGCCGTTTTAACCGAGTCAGCTCATTTTCCGTTTCAACCACCGTTTCAACACGATTTTTGAAGCAAAATGTTAAAACGTCTGTTTCTACCGAGTTGAAACTACATTTGAACAACAATGCCCTGGAATGTTCATTTTTTGCCACCACGATTCACTCACTTTGCATCCGTTCTAAGTTCAATACTAGAAGATAGTGGGGATTATACGAAGCCCATTGATTTGATGCGTCACGCTCTCCGATCTTTCCTCTTCTTAATCTAATCATCATGTTAGAGAGAGTGCTACAAGATACTATCTCTTGTCTTATATATAAACAACAAATGATATTTTCTTTTGTCCTAATTATAAATAATAATAACCAATTTTCAAACTTATTTAAAGTTAAATGTCTTAATACCCTTAATTTATTACTAACTTTATTTAATGGACACCCACTCATTAAATTATGAGTCCTACATTAAATATAACTATTATTTAAACTTAATGGTATTTTTGAAATAAAAATTAAATTTATGGTAATATTAATTATAAATAAGTAAATTAATCATTTTTCTTAATCTTAATTATTTGTACTATGTTGCTTATATATAGAATTAAAGGTAGTATTAATCAACTAAGTTAGTTACATTAGTTAGTTCAGTTGTTAGCAATGTTTATTAGCTATTATTACTTCTTTGAAAAGCATTAAGTCCTATAAATAGAGCATTTACATACTCTCATTATATCTTTTATCAACATTAACATCTTTAACCCAAGTTAATTGGGGTTAGTGGTTGATGAACTCAAATTGTAAATGAGACAAAAAGAGAAACGGAGAGGGGAAGAAAAAAGTGGAAATAAGACAAAAGAGAGAATAAAGGGTGAAAGGAAGAAGGGAAAAAAGAAAAGTAAAAGAACTAAAACAAGAGAATGACTAGAGCATAGAATTAGCAATGGGTTTAACTCTCCACCAAACTTATAGTTTTTCTCCACTCCGTCCTAAGACATACCATCCGTCAATCTATATCCCACTTCATTATGTCTTGTTTAACTACCTTTCCCCAGGTAAGTTTCGATCGACCTCTACCTCTCTTTATGTCGAGCTCTTGGTAACAAACTCTTGTTCTTACAGGAACATCCAGTGACCGCCTCATAACGTGCCTAAACACTACTACAAACAGAGGCTTTTACGTCGGTTCTTTAGGCCATTTTACGTCGGTTATTGAACCGTCTTTGAAGCCAATGTCGTGAAAAATCAATATTTTCCACGACGGTTCAAAAACTGTCTTAGAATAGTACATTTTTATGTCAGTTCTTGATAACAACTGTCTTAGAATATATTTTATTTAAAAAAAATTAAAAAAATTGAGGATTCTGAGGCGGTTTTCTGAAAGAACCGTCTTAGAAAGTGAATTTTCAAAGATGATTTTTAGAAGGATCGTCTTAGAAAGTCTATATTCTAAGACAGTTCTTTAAAGAACCGTTTTAGAATATCTTTTTTCTTAAAAAAAAATCTAAGACGGTTTTCGGAATAACCGTCTTAGAATATATACTTTTATACTTTTGAAAACGATTTTTCAAAAGAACCGTCTTAGAATCCTCTTTAAAAAAAATAAAAAATAGAGGATTCTAACCGTTTTTAGAATGTTGATTAATGAATCTCCACTGTCAACAAGAGTTGAAAGCATATTTTTTTGTAAATAAATAAATTTAAATTAAGACGATTTTTTCAAATAACCATCTTAGTTTAAATTTATTTAATTTTTTTACAAACATAATTGAGTAAAATAAATAAAATAATTTCTAAAGCTATCAAATAAAATAATTTATTTGGTTACTTTTCTAAATTTAAATAACAAAAAAATAAAAATATGCAACTTATATAACCAATAGAGAGACAACACCATAACCTTCAATAATGGAAGACATGTAAAATAAGGACATTGTTAAAAACTTGAACATAGTGAGCAAGAAAAACAGAAGCATCCCAAAAGCTAGTATGCTACATCACAGTCACAAACTATACAGATGTTTGCCATATGAAAACATATATTATCAAATCAATCGCAAAATTAATCTCATTCAAGCAAATATAAGGCAAAAACAAGTTATATATTTACAAATTAATATGGATCAAGAACCAAGTAATCCAAAAATTATGTTCTACAATTATTATCACCTGAAAAATTAGCATATTATGGTATTCAGATTTCCTTTGGAAACAAATCTTTTCTACCTTCAAGAAGTGTGCTTGGTCTGCAATATATAAACGTAATTTGGTTAGCTATATTGAAATATACATAGATGAATATTATATATAGGAACATGATCAAACTCTCTACTTAGAATATTTTTGTTTTTAGAATTTTATTTACTTTTAATAAGGTTTTTTTAGAAACTCTCTACATGTATTAAGGGGGGCTGGCATGCAAAATATTTTATAATTTTCACTTGATGGGGCAGGGAATTTTTTTAACAGTAATAATTAATTCAAGGATATCAACAAATGCATCAAATTTAAATTCTTAAAAAAATAAAACAAGCCTAACAAACTTCAGGTAATTTAATTTAATATTTCCCCTGCATTTCCTTTTATTGAATGAAGGATATATATATATATATATATATATATATATATATATATATATATATATATATATATATTTAAAAAATATAGCCTTTACCTGTCTTGCACCATGAAAAAACTAATAATTGCCTAATGTATCAAAGAAGATTTGATAGGAAATTAGGATTTAACGTATCAAAGAAGAAGAAAACTAATAATTACCTAATAGCTTTAATGACAAAAAAATTAAACATTTCGAAAAAGACCAGATGGCGTTGCTTGGTTATTAGAAGTTTTGATAATATAGCCTTTACTTATGTCTTGTACCATGAAAAAACTAAAGCCGTGAAGCACCAAGGAGCAGAAAATTTTAAAGGAAAATTGTCATTCAAAGCATTCAAAATAAAAGAAAAACTGACACATCAGCGAACATTTTAGTTGTTTAGTAATAGAACTAGCACATTGAGTCTCCCAGATGAATCATTCTTCGGGATAGAGTTATAAAACACATCTAGCTAGATACACAAATTAAATTGAATTAAATTTTAAAAAATTGAACGCTATTTGACATCATGTTAGCAGCTATACAAATATATACATATAGCCAGTGTAGTCTCCATGACGCAAGCCATGCCGCATTTGCGCAAATTTTTAAGAGCTGCAGGACTGGTAAATTTTTTAAACAAAAATATTAATTAAACCAATCACCAAAGTTCATTGTTAAATGTTGTATTATTTTCCATTTCGTTAGTGAAAGGAATACCGTGGAATGGAGCACCAATGCACAATGAAGGAGAAAACAAACCGTTGATGGAGAATTTTGGAACAATCTGGTCGGAATTCATCAATTTTGGAGCGTCATTTTCCATAGCAGATGTCTGGCTCTTCTTTTCCCATGGAGTCCTGATTAATGAGTGAGCAATAGATAGAAGAAAATAAAAATTGAAGGCTCGATTGAAGACACTGAAACTGATCTGGAAATAATAAGGATAGGTAATGAGGCAAACCTGGCCAGCGAGGGTTTCGAGTGCCGTGAAAGGGTAGAGGTTGAAGCGAAGAGGCGTCGCTGCGAATTTTATGTGCAATAAAAAAGTGCTCCGAAAATGAATGGAAGTGGAAACCCTAAAGGGGATTAAGTGAGAGGAGCTGAGAATATAAAGAGTTGAGAGAGTAAAAGAGACATCAAATATTAAAAAAAGCCAAAACTATTCTAAGACGGTTTTTCAAAAATCGTCTTAGAATAGTAGTTTCTAAAACGGTTTTTGCGTAACCGTTTTAGAATGATTATATTTATTTACAAAAATATCACTGCTTTTTTTCTAAGATGGTTTTTCAACAACCGTCTAAAAAGTTCGTCATGAAAAGTACAATTCATAGTAGTGAAACCACCTCAATCTATGTTCTATCATTTTTTCACATACCGATACCACTGATACCTTTATTTGAATATCCTCATTTCTTATCTAATCCATCTTCGTATATCCACCTTACGTCCTTATTTCTGCTACCCCTATTTTATGCTCATGTTGTCTATATGTTGGCCAACATTCTGCTCCATATAGCATTACCGGTCTTACAGCTGTTCTATAGAATTTTCCTTTCTACTTAAGAGAAATTTTGCGGTAACACAAAAACTCCCATGCACCCTGCCACCTTTTTGCAACATTGATCCCAAGTATCTAAAAACATCTTTCTGGGGTACCTCTTGACTAAGTAGATGGACTGTGTCTTGATCACCATCTCTTACCCTCGAAAACTCATACTTCATATATTTCATCTTGTTTTTGCTTATCGTGAATCCTTAGACTCCAAAGTGTTTCTCCACAATTCCAGTTTCCTATTAACACCATCTTTGGTCTCATCAATAAGCATTAGTTCATCCATCACTAAGGCAAAGAGATAAGTACTAAGAGCTGAACCTTGGTGAACACCTACTGTGATAGGAAAATACCTTGATGTTTCATTATAAGCTTTCACACATGTGGTAGCCCCATCATACATATCATTGATTGCATTAACATACTTTAATGCTACCTTTTTCTTCTCAAGAATCCACCATAAGACTTCTCTTGGAATTTTATCATATGCTTTCTCAAGATCTATGAACAACATATGTAAGTCTTTCGTCTTTTCCCTATACCTTTCCATTTATTGTCTCATCAAGAAGATAGCTTTCATGGTACATCTTCATGGAATAAATCCAAATTGATTTACGAAAACCTTGATCTCCCTCCTTAGGCGATGTTCGATAACTCTCTCCCACAACTTCATAGTATGGCTAATTAGCTTGATGCCTCTATAGTTTGAACAATTTTGGATACCCTTGTTTTTGTAAATAGGCACAAGCATATTTTTCCTCTAAGCATCTGACATCTTATTTGTTTGAAGAATCCTATTAAAAAGATTGGTCAATTATTTTACTGTCACATCTCCTAAGCCTCTCCACACTTCAATAAGGACGTCATCAGGTCCCAAAGCTTTATTATTCTTCATCCTCTTTAAACCCTCCTTAACTTCATGTGTATTAATTCTACGCACAAATTTTCTATTCAGATCATCAAAAACGTCCTCCAAATCCACCTCACTCTTGTCGCCATTTTCATTAAAAAGTTTGTTAAAGTAGTTTAGCCATCTTTCGCTTACATCTTCATCCCTTACCAAAAGTTTTTTATTTTCATCATTGATACATCTAACTTGGGTGAGGTCTTTACTCTTATTATCCCTCATTTTTGCAAGTTTGTAAATACCTTTCTCCTCATCCTTGCTCCCAATATTTTTATACAAATCGTTAAAAACTTTGCCTCTAACTTCCCACACTGCTTCCTTTGCATTTTTCCTCGCTACTCTAAACTTTTACAAATTCTCATCATTGGGACACTTATGCAAAAATCTAAAACATTCCTTCTTCTATTTAATAGCCTCTTGCACCTCTCCATTCCACCACCACGTTTCCTTTGTAAGAACTTTGTTTCCTTTACTTTCACCTAGCACCCTCCTTCCCACATTTTGAACACACATTGTCATCTTATTCCATATTTCATTAGCTTCTCCAATAAACTCCCACGATCCTTCACGTAACATGTTTTCCTTAAACTCTATATGTTTCTCCTCCTTTAGCTTCCACCATCTTATCCTTGGGTTTTGAGCCTTCTTCCTCAAATTAAGAACTTTGTTGAACCTAACCTCTAGAACTACCAACTTATGTTGTGTCGTCATACATTCTCCAGGATAGACCTTGCAGTCAATACAATAATTTCTATCTTTCCGTCTAGCCATAAAGAAATCAATTTGACTACAATTTTGGCCACTATGATATGTGATAAGATGAGACTCCCTTTTTCGGAAAAAAGTGTTCACTAGAATCAAATCATAGGCTAGCGCAATGTTCAAAACATCTTCTCCAGCATCATTTCTCGTCTCATAGCCAAACCACCATGAATTCTATCAAAACCTCCACTGTTTTTACCAACATCCCATTTAGATCTCCTCATAGGAAAATCTTCTCCTCTGGTGGGATTCCTTTCAGGACCTCCTCCAAGTATTCCCAAAATTAGTTCTTTTCATTTGATAATAGTCTAACTTGAGGTGCATACACACTAAGGATATTTAAAATTAGATCCTCTACTACAAGCTTAATCATCATAATCATGTCGCCTTTCCTTTTGACATCAACAACTTTATCTCTGAAACTTCTATCGATCATAATTCCAACCCCATTGCAACTCTTGGTTGTACCTATATACCACAACTTGAAACCAGTGCCCTCCACTTCCTTGGTCTTTTCTCCAACCCACTTAGTTTCTTGCAAGCAAACAATATTCACTTTCCTTCTGGCAAAAACATCTGTTAACTCCCTCAGTTTACCCGTTAATGTTCCTATGTTCCAGCTTCCCAATTTCATCCTAAACCCCTGGACGGTGTTTGGCCCGCCACGCTCGCCCGTCTGCGTGTTGGGACCCTTGCCTTCTTGTCACCAAATCCAGGTGAAGACCTGGAACCTTGCCTTTCGGCATGGACCCTAGCTCACTTATCACTACATCCCGGGATCGATGTAGCGCATTGCCTTGTGGCAAGGACCCTAACTCATTTTTTGATACACCCGGGGCTCGATGTAACGAGCCACTATGAAGGGAATGCCCCAACGAAATATCATAAGGGTTCATCACATAAAAAATAGCTAGTTTTTTACGACCGGTTCGCAACCCCTGACGCCAACCCTCCTCCTTTGTCCTGGCTTGGGACAGGTCATTATATGTTTTATCATATTAATTAATTTAATGTGATATTTCTAAGTTTGAGATAATTTTGCATCCTTTTCCAAATTCTGATAGATGATTTTCTATGAGGAAAGCTAGCTCCTGCCTCCTGGTGAAGTCATGCATTATATATGCTACTCTGCAATGGATTTTGTTATGCTCTTTCAGGGGTTGTTTAAGCAGAGAAATTATTACATGATTCAGGACTACCAACACTCTTTCCTCCTACATTGTCACCTGCACCAAACTATTAGGAAGAGTTTCAATACCACTCGATTTCACCTTGGTTGAGTCATGCCCTTGCACCTTCCACAACGGTTGGCTTGCCCTCTCCAAAGCACATTCTCAGTCACTTCACTTAACAGTTCGCGTCGAGCTTGAACCGTACTTCGTCTCCGCTGCCTCCATGCCACACCATTCGCAGCGAGTCAATTGCTCCAACCAGGGATCTTGGCTCATAATCCGCCCCGACGGAGATGACACCTGGAAGTCATGGGACCGCCTTGAAGCCAAGACAATGTCGTTTGGGTCCTTTTTGTTGTCTCATTTTCATGCCCTTCGATTCTTGTCCAACAACAACAAAAACATAACCTCCCGCTTCAAAGCCATTGCCCAAGTTCCCGATTCCTCTCTGCAAATTGGTAACTATTCTACTTCCATTCCTTACCACACTCCTCCCTTTTTTTTAACACACACACACACACACACACACCTCTTTATATTCATTCCCATTTGTGGGTTTGAATCGTGCAAGAAAAGACCCTTTGGACCACGATTAGATGTAACCACTAACCCCAATACTCTTTTTTTTTTTTCTAGTTTCTGCTGAATGAATGTTTGGTATAGTTTAGTGCAGAAGATGCGGTGCCTTACCAGCTTGAAGCCTTGAAGTATAATGACCAACCTCATCCAGACTATGGAATCAAGGTTATGTACAGGTTTGCTAGATTTGTTCCCCTTGAAAGGTCTCCCTATTTTGGCCCTTTCTTTGATTTGGGCCAAGTTAGTACTAATAATCTTCATATTCTCTTTTTAATTTGTTATTAATTAATTAATAGATACATAATATTACTGAGATATGTTAATGTTGAAATTGATGCTAACCCATACAACTATTCTCGTGTGTGTTTAGTTTGAATGGTTTAGGCGAATTTTTCACCATTCTACTTATCGGGTCTTACTAAGCCATAAGGAAAGATCATGAGTAGTTTGTTTGTTGAGGATGTATAAAGTTTTGTTTTTCTTCATCATCTTTTTTCCAAGTTTTTCTCTGTTGTGGACCTCTATGATCCTCCAAGACTTGCACAATCTCCCTCCTTTCTTAAATTGGTTTGCTAACAAATTGCCTAGACCCTAAGCTAAGCTATTAGCCTACTACTAAGGGTCCAACATGTCTCCCATGCATAGGCTATAGAAGTACACTTGGACTCATTTTAATGTTGAACATAATTTTTTATGCTAGGAATTGGCTTAAGAATGATGGTTCATTCTCAGCTGTATGTTATTATTGCATGACCAATTTTAGAAGTTAAACTTCATGCTTTTATAACTCTGCAGAAGTTTGTAAATTGTAAGTGTATTCCAACCCAAAATTTCCAACCCAAGGTAGTAAAAGTACAGTGGCCTTTAACATAATCTGTTTTATTGGGTTTGACCTCAGTGTAGATGGTAATGAAAAATACTCCTTTGGAAAGATGTGTTTTCAAGTTTTCTAAGGATAACATTCCTTGTTGTCAAGAAACATGTTTCAGTTGTTTGATACATTGCAAATTTTGGGTGTTTTGTGTGATGGTTGTGTATATGTTGGCCATTTTTGTTTAACTCACTCATTTTAAACATGTGAAGTGTGAAGTGAGGAATTGAAAATTGCTCTTCTGTTATAGTGTTATTGGATTCACTCTCTTGGTGGTAGAAACTAAGTGTTGCAGATTTCCAAATTAGTAGTTTGCTTTCAAGTTTTAATGTTATGTTTCTCCAAAGCAGTGTTTTTAGTTATGTTATTTACTTCTAAAATTTTTCAGTGGCAGTCTTAAAATTTTTAGTTGTTATTTACTTCCAAAGCCGTGTTTTTATAGAAAATAATTGCAACCGACCCATTCACAGTTAGAGGTTGTACGTCCATTTCATGGGAGAATATGCTTTTTTTTTTTTTTTTTCTGATAGGGAGAAATATTAATACTAGCATGAGTGGTTCTCTATATATTACACTTACTTTTCATCAGCTTATAACTATAGATAAGCAAAATTATTATATAAATAAGTGTGAATATCTAAATTAATTAGTCCCGAATAATGACTTAGAATATATATATATATATATATATATATAATATAATTTATTGATTTAAAAAAATAGTTTTATATTTTCCCTTTGACACATTTGCAAGTGTTTGTGCTATGAATACATTTCTGTTTTTTAAAAGTTTATCCTCGAAAGCACTTGAATAGAGAGCACTTGTAGAATATGACAGAAATTGTAAGTATAAATACTAATTTAAAATATATCATCACCGTTTAGAATGTAAGTAAATTGTATCTCAATTAAAAAGTATAATTATTATACTGACATCTAACGATGACATGTTTCATAATTCCATGACTAAATATGAATGTTATGACAGTTAATTTTTGAATATATAAAATGTTAAATTTAGATGCAACCTATAAGCTGGTTCAGATCAAGTGATCAGTCTAAGACAAATAGTATTACTTAGAAAAAAAACAAAAACAATCCAGTCTAATTACGATCAAATGTGGCTATTTTAAATCACATAAATTTCTTTAATGCAAGATCTTAGCTGTAATATATGTAGGACTAACAAGATGAAAAACTATGTAAATAGTAAATCAAATCAAAATTAAATACATTGTCTAATATAACTTCAAAATATGCATATGAAACTGCAATTAGGAAGTTGCTGATAATTCTTTTCCTAAGATTCAAGTTCAATGATACTTTGGAAAGTCCACCCATCATTAGTTATTTAAATTGTGTGGTCGTATTAGGCACTTTAAGATCTTGATGTTTAATTCTTCAACATCAAATGTTTTTCCAAGATCAAGAAGATGATTTATAATGTGTGTGAATCTAATTTGGAGTTGAGATATGTTTTTTGTTGAGTTCATCTTGAACATCTCATACTCATGAATTAAGGCATGCTTCATTGATCTTCTGACTTCATCTGTGCCTTCATGAGTAATCTCTAACATCTCCGACATTTCCTTAGCGCTTTTACACCTAACAGTTCTGAAAATTTCAGCAGATGAAAGTGCAGAAGTAATCATGTTCTTAGCTTTAAAATCTTATTGCACTACTCTCTTTTTTCATCTGTCATCTCATCCTATTCTTTGGGAATCATATCATTACCAACAGTTTTGGTAGAAACCAAATGATCATTTTCTATTGCATTCCGAGCACCTGGTTCATTTGATTGGATGAATATCTGCATTCTATTTTTCCAAAAACTGAAATGCTCTCCTTCAAACATCAGAGGACGATTGGCGGAGGCACCCTTTTTGTAGGTAATTTGTGTGGTATTCATTTTCTTTTAAAAAAGATAGTGATCTTGAATAACATTCAAGAGGGGGGTGAATTTGTTTAAACTTGGCCTTTTAAAAATCTTTAAAGAATCAAAGTAATAAGATCGTATCACAATTAAACCAAGAATGCTCCAACCAACCAAACCCCTCAGCTCAAGAAAACAATTACAAAACCTTACACTTGTTGAGTAAGAAAAATTTCAACAAAGGATCACAGATTAAGATAGCAAGAAGAGATTAAAGAAAGTAATCAACACAAGAACTTATACTGGTTCACTTCTCACCTTTGAGAAGTTACATCCAGTTTCTTCTAATCAAACTTAGTTAGAGTTCCATTATTCACAATATTCTTTTCTTAGGAGCTTATTACAAATCACCCTTAATCAAACCTAGATTAAGAATAAAAATCTAATTCCTTTAGACTCCTAGTGATTAAGACATAGATAACTCTTCTCTACTCTTCTCTCTAGAGAAACCAACTTTAGACAAGCCTTAAGAATTCTATTGTAATAGTTACAAACAATCAAAAATTCTAAAACGAATTTTCAAGCAAAGTTAATGGAGAGAGACAACCTAATGATCCAATGAATATGAATGCATATGATTTACCAATCTTGATTCAGGTTGAAAGACAAATTTCAGAGCAAACTCTCCAAGAACTTCTTTAAAATCTTGTCAAAGAAGAAATCTTTCAATGCAACATGAAGATTTAGAATTTGTGGGACAAGAGCTTA
Organism: Glycine tomentella; assembly: GCA_007407185.1. Lineage (NCBI taxonomy): Eukaryota > Viridiplantae > Streptophyta > Magnoliopsida > Fabales > Fabaceae > Glycine > Glycine tomentella. The sequence goes on from PYAF01006344.1 coordinate 144,835, forward strand.
GTGACTCATAATATCTTTTCTCACTTCAGAAGGCTTTTGAAAATCTATGAAAATTTTGTAATGTAATGATCTTTATTTTTCAAAAGACCCATAACTATTTATAATAAACTTTTGTAACTAAATGTAATCGATTAAATTGTCCATGTAATCGATTAAAACCACTAATGTAATCGACTGTTAACAAGTTTAATCAATTAAAGTATTCTTGAGATTTCTGGAAAAGATATATGAACAAAGTAATTGATTAAATAGCCATGTAATCGATTAACACAAAAAGTTTTATTTCCAAGAACGCGCCAAGTAATCGATTACCACAAATTGTAATCTATTATCACAGGAAGACATTTCTGTGACTTTGTTGTGGCGTGTCTGGTTTCTAGCGTCGATAGTGCCAGAAACGACGCCGGTAGCGCCTGAGTGGCGCCAGTAGCCCTAGCGGGGCCAGTAGCACGGAAGATACGCCAGAGGTCAATTTTCTCTGGAACCTGACGATGATAGCGCCAGGAGCGGTGCCGTTAGCGCGGGGACGCTGGTTGGTCACTTACAAAGACCTTTTCTCTCTCATTTGGTGACCAAAAACTTCACCTTCTTCTTCCTTGAACGTTTCCCTCCATTGATAAGTTTTGAAAGCTCCATACCCACTCATTCCTTGACCGAAACCTTTAGCACCCAACATGAAATTTGAAGGAACTACTCAATGAGCTAGATTCCATCATCACTTTTGCTTGAAAACCATCAAATGGAGAGATCGCGTTCTCTAGGAAATTTCTCAAAGTTTGATTTCTGAGTGAAAAGGAGGCGTTTTAAGGACGTGTAAGCTTGGAGAAGTTGTCCTCTAGCCTTCCTTGTCAATTTAGAGGTAAGAAGCTCGAATTCTACCGATTATTTAAGAATTTCTTCTTCAGGTGAATAGTGACCCATTTGAGTTAGAGCTGAAATTAGGCTTGGGTCCTTTGGAAAATTATGTTTAGGAGGTTGTTGTGATGAAGGATTAGCCTTGAAATATAATTTTTATGGACTTTGGAATTTGGCTCTGAGAAATGTATGAGCAGGATGAATGTTTGTTAAATTGATGATATTATGCTATGTATGAGCCTAGGTGTTTTTACAATATCTGCTCAGGAGGCTATATAAACGGTGAAAATGTGTTGAAGTAACTGTTTTGGGCATTTTGGAAATCGTTGATATGTGGCATGAATAGAGTATTAAACTCTCTGAATTGGTTGATGCAGAGTCTTACGGAGACTCTAGGGCCTCAGTTAGGCCGAGATAGATCCTGTTAAGGGTTCGTAAGTCATTGGTTAGGTGACTAGTTATTGTAACTTAGAAAAGAGGTTAAATGGAAAAGAATCGCATTCCTTTTTAATTCTAATGGCTGACAACCGTTGTTGATTACTTGTGTGCCTTTGTATAGAGCGTGACACCGAGGGTGTCAGTGGCGCAGACCACAGTTCAGGGATTGAACAGCAGAGCACGGCTTTGCCAAGTAAGTTCTTTGTTCTTGGGAATGTTATCCCACTGCTTGAGTTCCACCACACTCCGAGGGAGTGATGGTTGCATACATAATTCATATGCATTGAATTGGATGTTACAACTTTCCTCATGATAATATGTATGCATGTTTCTGTGCTTTGTGTTTGGTTTCCTTTCGGATAGATCTTCTGGCCAGTTAGATAATATGGACCTCTCTAGGAGTAGAGCGCAACTCCTAGTCGGTTTGCTCACGTAAAGGGTGTATGATCCCTTAACACCATAGATAGGTGGTCCTGTCGCGGTTGAAGCCTATTCTCGGAGGTACTATATACGTGCATCCATGTGTAAAGGGGTAGCTCCCAATAGGATGACACGGGTGTGAGTTCCGGTCTCACACTGAGGACTGAGAGTCCTGATGCTAATGATGATGCATCTTTGGCGGGCGTTGTACCACAAATACACATTAGAGCTAGAGAATGTCTATGTGTTGTTGTGAGGACCAGGAGACCTGGTGTTGTGATGCCTTTGATGTTGTGTATCATGGAAGTGAGCCAAGGGGAGGAGAAGCCTCCAAGAACCCTAAGCTTACTGAGATTGTATCTCACCCTGTGTGAGAGGATTATATTTTGCAGGTAATGCATCTGATAGAGATGATGGGTCCCAGGGCGAGAGGCCCCAGTAGCGACAGACTTTGTGTAGCTGCTTGGCAGTATTTTGAGAGAGTTGTGGCTCATTATTTATATACTTATATGATGTATTTTGTACCCCTGCGAAGGAAGGTGTGCGTGTACACATATTTTGGATCCTGTATGGATTGTGATATACAGACGCTGTATATTTTGTACCCTCTTGTGAGGATGTGATATGTAAGATCATGGCACTTGGTGTCTACTCTTTTGTATAGCCACAGTGGTGGTTTTATGATGTATATCTCTATGTATATAGATACTTGTGGTTTCTGATTCTCCTGTTATATCTGTATGGACTTTATTGTCTTCATCTACCGTTCTTTATGTTATCTGGATCGTAAAGGCTTGTTGTGGTGCCTTGGCATTCGTAATAGGTATTTTGGATACTTACCATACATAATGAATAAGGAAATATGGTTTGATAGTAATTGACAATGACGTCATGTTTTTACTAACACGCTTCCATTAGTTTTAATTATTGATTTTAAATTATTTACTGCACTAATCTGATTAAGTAATTGTTAATACACTGGATGCATACGGGGGTGTTATAGTAATCGATTAAAGTATTCATCAAAGCTTAAGTAATAGATTACCATTAGCTGGTAATCGATTAACACAGAGAAAATATATTTTTCCAAAAGATAAGCTTTGAACACTTTGGTTTTTCAATGCAATCATGAATACTTTAAAATCTTTTTCGCAAAACATATGTCATTTGTAAAACCATGAATGCAAGCCAACCAATGAGTGATGTTTATGATGCAATGAATCATTAGATGAAACTCTTATACATCTAAAGATTACATATGCCTTCAATTGAATGACATGTAAAAGCTAAAAACATCCAAGACTATGAGCCTCAACATCTCGATCCTCTTCAAGCCCCCTATGTATCTAACAAAATTGAAGTTCTACAAAAAAAAAAAGGTTAAAAGAACTCAATGAACTTCAAGATCACTTGACATGAGAAAGGTATGATCTTTGGAAAGAATGTGCACAAGCTCACAAAGATTATGAGAACTTGAAAAAGAGTAAACATGATCTTTGGGTAGAATGTGATAATCACAAAAAGTTTGTGAAATTATTAAATGATAAGCTTTTAAAGAATATCGTGTTAAAAGGTCAACCTCAATATTTTGCAAAACTTAATGAGTAGATTGATACTTTAAAGACAACCTTAGCCAAATTTGTTGGAGGAATTGAAAATTTTAACAAATTGTTACATTATAGCAGATGTCCCATAGACAAATCTGGTGAAGGGTATAAGGGAGAAATATATTTTTATGATGAGGATAATGTTGTTTGTTAGTTTTGTGGCAAAGTCGAGCATATGACGTCCATGTGCAGGGACTTACATAAGAAGGGTGTGTCCAATGCATTCAGAATTAACAAGAGGGGACTCAAGAAGATTTGGGTACCTAAGGACAAGATTATTCCTATTGCAAATGTCCTTAACAACAGGAAAGACACATCAATCATGGTACTGATAAGTGCCCTAATTCAGTTAAATTCATGTTTCAAATACAGACACTTATCTTTTGATTTCAATAACTTTGCTTATAAACTTGCCCTAAACCTAGTTAAATTATATTTATTACTTGTATGAATGTATTTTTTATAATGCAGAAGATTAATCCAATCATATGTTGCATTTTGATAGGTTCGAGAAATTTCGAAGCTTCCAAACACATAAAGCAAGCAAAAATGGATAATAAAGTAAATATGGGAGGTACAACAAGCAAAACAGGCCCAAAATCCATCAAAGCCCAAAAGATTCTTCTGGATGGTAAGTTTAACTCGCCCAAGCGAGTGAAACATGCACAAAACACTCGCTTGGGCGAGTGCCTTCAGACAAGTGGGCCTTCAGACAAGTGGCTTCAGCAAGTGGGCCTTCAAATGGATTTTAAGCTCGCCCAAGCGAGCAAACAAAGGCAAAAACACTCGCTTGGGCGAGTGAACTCGAGCAGCCAGCCCCCTATAAATAGCCATGCACCCCCAAGGAAGAAATTCACTTCTTGCATTCCATTTTCTCCTCCTCCCTTGCTTCTTGGCTTGTTCTCAAGCCTTAGGCTCTTAAATATTAGTATTAGGTAGGTTAGGAAAGTGAGAGAAGTGAGATTTAGTGTGGAGACTCTGCCGGAAAGGAGCAGTGATGGGGCCCTTCATCAATTCTTCTCTTAAGGTGGTTCTCTCCATGCTTGGTTAGTTTCTCTTAAAGGATTGAATGTAATCTTCTACTTTTAAGTATCTCTTTTAATATTTATTTATGCATAAGTCTTTTCTATTTATTATTGGTAATTTTATTCCGTTCTTAATGCTTGATTCTACTTGATCACTAGTTTCATGAAATTGGATTCTAAGTTTAACTGGGAAGTACTCTTAGAATTTGAACTAAATAATTTTACTCTTTACGTTATGTTGCTAGGAATAGAGCATAACGTTTAGATTGCAAATAACACGTGATTATGATTGTAATGCTGGATTATTTACTTCGTATGCAAGTGATCGATATTCGGTAAATATCCTTAGAACTCAATTGCGAGGAATCGATTCCAGATTAATTAATGTGTGCATCAATAATAATAGAAAATGATTTATACATGGTAATATTAATTGGATACCAAGGTATGAATGATGAAATCCAATCCTACGCTTTTCTTGAATTAATTAAAATCATTTTATTAGTTTTCATACTTTTTAGTTATCTTTCGCTATTTCCGTAAAACCATCAAAACTTCAATCATACTCGTTGTACATAACTATTCAATTGTTGAATTCTATTTGGATTAACTGAGTAGCACAAATCCCTGTGGAGACGAATTTTTATAAATTTTGTAACTTACAAAGACAAATTGGTACGCTTGCCAAAAGTCTAACAGGTACCTAGACAATGGCTGCTCATGACACATGATATGATAAAGATGTATGTTCCAATGCGTCACCCCTATGCATGGTGGAACTATAACTTTTGGAGGGAATCAATTAAGGCTAATAACAAGAGTGGGTAAGATAGATATACATCTATATTCACCTATTGATAATGTCTTATTCGTTGAAGGGTTAAAACATAATAAGTTGAGAAGATAGATATACATCTATATTCACCTATTAACACAAGCACATATACTGGTTCACTTCTCAAGAGAAGCTACATCCAGTTCTTCTAATCAAACTAGATTAGAGTTCCACTAATTCAAATGTATTCTTTACAAGCAATTACAAGTGATCTTCTCTATCAACCCTAGACAAAGAATCAGAGTTCTAACACCCTACTAGGAATCAAATCACCAAGATCCTGAGAACCTTACTCAGATCTTTACCCCTAGAGAACACTACTCTAGAAAACTTGAAAGAAACTCTTTGAATTTAGCCTTACAAAAGTATTTTGAAACTCAAAAAAGTCTACAAGAAAGTTTAAGAGAGACATAACCTGTGATCCTCAATGGATGAATGAATGCACAAATAATTTTACCAATTAACACTAGCTCAGAATCAACTCTCTTGAAAAAACTTTTCTTAACTCATCTTCAACTATGAAGCAAAATGATCTTTTAATCTCAAGCAAGAAATCTAATACTCAAAAAACTGTTTCTTGGACAATGAGAAATTTAGCTTGTGTTGGGATTTCGTAAATCTTTAATAGACTGAAGTATGATCATCTTTAAAATTGCAGACCTAAGCAACTTTAAATAGAAAATGGTTTTAACAGACATTAATCGATTATTATGCAAGTGTAATCGATTATTTTAACATATGTAATCGATTATTTAACCAAGTAATAAATTAAAATGTTCTTGAGACAATCTGAAAATCTTTAACGAACAAAGTAATCGATTATTCCATGAAGTAATCAATTAAACCAGTCAGTCTTGTATATGCAATAGGCCTCGGTAATTGATTATAGATTGTGATAATCGATTAAGGCAGTCATGTACAATTTCCAGAATAAGACTATGTAATCGATTACAGATTGTGGTAATCGATTAAGGCAGTCATGTGTAATTTCCAGAATAAGCCTATGTAATCGATTACATATTGTGGTAATCGATTAAGGTAGTCATGCATATTTTAGAAATACAATTATGTAATCGATTACGACCAGCTTGTAATTGATTAAAATGTTCGTCATGGTTTTTCCAAAATCAAACAGAAGTTGATAATCAATTATATCCTTGTGTAATCGATTAAAGCAGACAAAGCCATGGAATATGCACAGATAAACTCTTAAGTTCTTTTCTTAAAACAGTTTATGCATGAATATGTTATGCTTTATGCAATGCAAGGATCACAAGATAAGCCTTCTTAAACCATTCTACAAATTACAAATGTCTTCAATTCAATGACATGTAAAAAGCTAAAACCTTCAAGTGACATGGGCTTTATTCTTGATCTTCTTCTTCAGCTCCTCCTATATCCAACAATCTCCCCCTTTTTGGCTTTGATCATGCCAAATATCAATTGAACATTTGTTGCTTTGTTAAGTACACGAGAGAGATAAGTGTAGGAGCTTTAATCTTAACCTGAAATGCACTTAGCTTTTTGCTAATTTCAAGTGTTAAGAAACTTTGCATACGCATAGATAAATTCCTAGATTGCTCCCCTTGTTTTAGGTAATATTGCTTAAGTTGCAGAAACATAGATTCATAGAGCATAATAAGATTCAATTATTTTCATTTTCTCATAATGTTCAATAATCTTCTCCCCTTATTTGGCTTATTAAATGCAAATAGAATAGTGTAAAATGAATCATAAGCAAAGAAGGATGAATGAACACTGAAATAACAATTCATTAAGAAAAATACTTGAGAACAGAATTACAATCACTGAAAGTAAAGAAGTAGAATTGAAAGACAAACATCAAGCATAACATAAAAGAGACTTGCAAACACATAGCAAACACAGTTGTAACACCCCAATATTTTTACTTATTAAATATGTGATTGAGGTAATGTTTTAATTAGTAATAGGACACTACATAGAATCAAACCTAGTAAGATTACAAAGATGTGGGCAGAATATTGGCCAAGTCACCTTTATTATAAAATGGAAATTACTAGAATACCTTTAGATAATCGATTATTAACCAAATAGATGACCAAGAAACTTAAAATAAGATTTTTAGGAATTTTAATGCATATTTTGAAATAAAACTCAATTCAAGCTATTTTAAGCGTCAGAAAATTAGAAGGAAAGGATAGCTTTAATTTTTGGAATTTTCTATTATTTAGGGGGAAAATAGACTTATTTATTAAGTTAGGTCAGTAATTTTACTAAATAAAAATGAAAAGAATCAATGAGAAATTAGAATTAAATAAATACATGAAAGAAAGAAAAACTTGGTAGAATTGGACTCTAGGAAAAATATTAATAGTATGATATAGGAGCAAGAGAGAAAAGTTTTAGAAAAATTAAAATGGGTCAAAGAAGGTT
>PYAF01006344.1:160373-174609 GCA_007407185.1 Glycine tomentella
TCACTAACTTTTCAAGCAAGACAAAGCACAAAGAAGCCTTCCTTATCACAATATCCACCGTACAATAGGAGAGAGAAAGAAAAATGTGTGGAACAAGTTAGTCAAGGAACCAACCAATGAGAAGAAAGCATGAAGGAAAGAAGTTATCTTGACTTTCCTATAAAAGCAATGGGACCAACCAATTTTGGGACAGCCAAGGGAAGTGACCGTGCACTTCCAATAAACTACACCATTTGACCCTTTTTCAAAGCTTTGTTGAAACCAATTCAAGGCAAAAACAAGTAGCATTTGTATTCCACCTTATTCCACCCTTTACTATCACTTTCACAAAAAGCAAAATCATACTTACCAACCTTACTCAAGTCCACGTGAAAGCTAGGGAGTCAAGGGAGCAAGATTGTTCACTTTTAAGAAAATAATTAAGGGATGGGGAAGTCTTTGATAAACCAAGTTTAAATATTAACTATGGTTGAGGGTAATACTTGTGCTAATAAAGATTTAAATTGGATTATTTGGAGATGATGGAAGGACTCAAAGAATCCAAGATGTGTGATATGAATGATTATGAGACTTTTATTTTAATTTTATTGATGATGAGATAAATAATTCAAACTAAATTTAACCAACAAAAAAAAATTACAAATAAAATTCAAAATAATTCAAAACTCTCTATGTGATGCTTAATGGTTTAGAGTTATAGTGTTTCATGAATTATTTTGTTATAGATAACATATATTTTATGTTCCTTAAGATAGTTTATTTATTTTGTAATGTTTTCTTAATCTTAAATATTCTTTTAACTATTTATTTTGTTGTTGTTAATCTTAAATAGAATCATGTTGAATTAAATTACTTTTTGACAAAAAAATAAGTAGATATAATAGTCTTTTAAGTATTTAATTAAAATTTAGTTTTGTCATATAGAAACAAAGGTTTAATGTGATGTAGCTTTGTAAAATTTTGTGTAAAAGTAGGAAATGATGTACGTATTATTAAAATGCTTACAATTTGATTTAATAGTTGCAAATAATATATGTATTATTAACAATGTTTATTTGAGGTGTTTTGAAAAATATTAACCATTGGTGTGCTTAAAGTAAGAAAAGAGTAATGAATGACGAGGAAAATAAAGAAGAGTATTCATACATGTTCCATGTGCATATACCCGACGGGGGTTAATCCGTGAAGTTGTTACCTCATGAGGAGGTCTGTCAGATAGCTAGAGTTGAGAAAGAGCGTTCTAGAGTGAGCTGGGGGAGAGTGGCCGTGGGGAGATCACCTACCCATGATGATCACATGTAGAGTAGGTGTGAGTCCCATTGCAACACGGACCTATCCTGACTGATCGATCCAACTCGCGAGGTGTTAAGCTATCTGACTGTGGCCACTAATAATGAGATATTGAGAACCTGAGATCTCAGTCATGCATCATATAAAAAGATGAACATGCATTCTATACATTACATAATGAGTATGGGTGTATTTATAGGCTGATTGAATGGGATAAATTAATATGTGAATGAATACTCTGTGATGCTATTTTACAACCATTATTATCTATGTCTGTTTTTATTTTGGTTATCATGACTTACCCTATTTTTGTGTCTGTGGTTAACACTTGTGATGACCCCAATTTATTTGGGTGAGCAGATGAGCAGTGATATTGACAGTGGATGATGTACAAGAAGATGTGATGAGGACGGTGTGATGATCTTTATTTTGCTATGTATCTTGGACTGATTATGTATTGGACTGAATGATAATTTTTTTGGTGGACTGTAATAATGGACTGTATGCTATGTGAACTCGAACACCGTTAGATTACGCGTTAATTTTCATACTCTTTTGTTTTCTTTCAAAATTTAAAAGGAATTAGTTTTGGGCTATTACCCTTTATTTTCGAAAATGGAATAAAAAAAATAAAAAATTTTAGAGAAACAAAATAATAAATAAAATAAGTAAGAAGTAAAGCGAAGTAGAAGCGGTCGTGACAACAGTCACAGATCCAAATATCCTAATATAGGGCTCATCAAATCCTTGTAGAACTATCCTAGCCTCTATGTTTTCTAGCCTAGATTGAATATCTTCCATGGATGAATTTGTCTCAGTCCTATGCTCATGATGTAAAGAATATTTTATTTAATTTTGGAGATTTTTTTTCCTTTTGGAAGGATGACCAACCAACCATGAGTTTGGATTTTAGATTTATTTTTTCTTGGTAATTGTTGTAGCCTAGGCAAATGGTACATTTTGAATTAATTAACAATTTTTTAAAGATACTACAATTGAAATTTTTTATTATTTTTTGTGCTGGAGACTAAAACTGAACTTTTACAACTAGTATTTCATACAACTAAAACTTTAAAATTTATTCTATAAATTTAAATTAACTTATGTATAAGTTAATTTTTAAGTTTCTTTTTAAATTTTTTCTTATAAATACTTTCAAAGAAATTTACCTAAACCGACTTTCAGTTGATTTTTTGTTGTTGAATTCAACCATTCAATTAATATTAATACTTGAAATCAAACATCTTAGACTACATAAACAATACAGACTCTACAGTGCGAAACTAAACGTTTTTCGCAGGTACAAAAGTTATTTTATATCCATTAGATCTTTTTAACTTCAAATCTTGGTTCACTCTCTTCCCCTTAGAGCCCCACCAACTTCGATAACTCACTATCATCAGTGACCCATCGTCGTGTTGCAGCAACAACGACAATAGAACCATAAACCAGATTTGCAGAAAAAAAACTCAAACATAGATACAACCCAATTAACCAGCGACCCACTCCTCCGTCTATCTTCTAAAACGTTCCTTCGACCGCAACCAAAACCATCTTCATTCCTCTAACGCCAACTATTGTGTTGTCTCAAGGTCGACACTCAAAATCGACAGCACACCATCATCACACTTGCTTGAGTGCAATACATCAAACACCTTTCAAATCTGCAACGTAACCGTCAGAACAAAGGAATCCATTCAAATCTATTTCAATTGAACCCCGTACAGTGCTTTGAAACAGATCTGAATCAATTCCACTATTCCCACAAAGGTAATCAAACGACAAATGCCGACGGTGAGGTGGTCACCATCAAAGTCTTCGACACCAAAATCTGGCCAAAGCGTCGCAGCTTCATCGACTCCAACTAGGGCCCCATTCTTTAACGCTTATGTATTTTGTAAAAGGGGTGGGTGGAGATGCAAAGACCTTGGTTGGTGATGATGACATAGTGGAGTGGTGGCAGTGGTAATGCGATGTAATTGCCGCAGTGGAGAGATGGTGGTGCATAGTGGAGGAGGATAAAAGAAGATTAGGGAGAGAGAAGAGATGTAAAAGAAAAGGACAAATGGGGAAAGATAAGAAAGAAAAAAAAGGAAAAAAATTAAGAATGAAAATTAAAATAAATCTAATGATCAAAGATTCTTTGGTGTGAAAAATGTTTAACTTTCGCATGCTAAAATCAGTCTATACAAAAATCACACCAATCATACACTAAGATTGATTGATCACTTTTTATTTTTACAATAATCTTCTTTTTAATTTGTCCTACTTGAAAATCAAACTGAAAAATAAAAAGAATATCCGAATCTTTCTTTCTTGTTGTAGTTGCATAGGAATAGGAAACCAGACTATTCCGTTTCGACCTTTCCTTTACTTTCTTACTTTACTCCTAGGCACAGACTTTAGAAATCAAAAAGCCCCCTCTCGCAGAAACCGAGTGTTGAGCGATGGCGAAATTGAAGATAGGAGGGACATGGGCGGGGGTTCTCGAAGAGGTGGACCTCCAAGCGTGGACCCTCGCCACGCTCCGCGACCACGTCACGGCCCGATCGAACACTCCTTCCGACTCCATCAACCTCATCTGCGCCGGCAAGATTCTCAAAGACAACGCCGTTCCGCCCCAAACCCTCGCCCAACTCGGCGTCAAAAACAACGCCAAGATCCTCTCAACGCGCGCCTCCACTCCTCAACAAGGACACTCCTTCCTCGCCCAGGAAGAACGCTCCTCCAGACTCGAGCGTATCAGGTCACGCGCCTTAGTGCAATTTTAATTTGGAAATTAAACGCGTCCGTCGTTTTGGGTTTGCTGACCGTACTTTTGGAGAATAAACTCAATTTCTTGACATGTTCGGTTATCCTCAAAAGTGGGTTTGCCTTTATCAGTTTTGGAGAGCAAACGTACTTTTGAGTAATGAAACATGTCGAGTTTCCTATACAAAAGTTCATTCAGCACCCAAAGTACTTTACTTTTTTGAGTGGTTAACCAAACACACTATAACTCAAACTTAAGTTTGCAAACTTTAATTCAAACATGCACTTAGTTTGTTGGTTGCATTTGTTGCGAACAGGGCGGCTGCGAATGCAATGGCAGAAAGGCATGCGGATGGTACGTTGCCGGTTGAAGACTTCAATATTGAAGTTGAGGATCAGACTGGCCAGAAAGTGCGTTTAGGCTCTGAGACTGATCAGAGGTATGTTATATGCACATGTGTATATGTAATGTTTTGTTTTGTGTTTGGCATTTTGGTTTGGAATTGGAGTGTTGGAATGTGATGATCGTGATTCTGTTTGGCAGGGCAGTGATGATGGGACTGATGCTTCACGCGATGGGAAAGCGACTTATCAGACATGGGAATTACAAAGATGCCCTGGAAGTGCTTAGCATGGGAGAGGTTAGTTTCTGATCAGTTTATGTTCTGTTTCAAATGAGCAAATTACAGTCTCATTGACACCCCTTGTGTTTTCTTCCAAATTCACATGATGCACCTGCATTTTTTACTTTAGAGTAACTGTTAGGACTTGAGCACGAGAGGAGAGCGCGGTAGACCTTTCTCTATCCCGACTTTCAATGAAAGCACCAATAAGAAGATTGTCAAACACAATAGACTAGTCCATTAGGCAGGAGAGCCTCATGCTTAAGTACCACATTAATTAGTTAAAAAGTTTATTCCACTCAACGAGGGATTCCTAACAGTAACTCCCATTACAATGCATTTCTTGGGTAACAGGTAGTGTCAGGGTAATGTAGTTCAAACAATTAAGAGGAACTACTATAGGGAAAAGAGGAAGGTAGGGGTATCATGTGAATTTTGAAGAAACCATAAGTGTAATTCGTTGAGAAGGTCCTAAACTGCAATAATGCTGTTTGGTGTAACTCAACATTGGGCTCAAGCTCAATGTAATGTGATGAATAGGCATTCTGACCTACGAGCATTGCCTTTGTTAGGGTATAGGGCAAGGGGTTTTTGGATGTAGTTTCCTCGACATCTTTATCCTCTTTCTTTAACCTTGAATTTTTTATTAGGACTTTTGCTACTATTATTATTATTATTTTGGATGACTATGGCTTATAAAGTTATAATTCATGAAGTTGCACATACGGCATCTCTTCTGTTTATGCATAGTTTTTTTTATTATATTTTATGATTAATTCAAGAACTCAAAATTTAATTTATTTTTGCAGGAGTCATTCTCACTTTGTGATCCAAAAGTCATTGAGGTGAGTAATCTAATCTGATTACAATCTACATCCTCATTTCCTTTTGTTTTTTTCCAAAACTAATTGACGTCAGAAATAGCCCTTTTCCCAAAACTTGTTTTTCTAGACGAGTCCAACCAGTCTGAGTTTAATACAACTTTTTTCTTTTCAGCTCATTGACAATGTTCCAATACTACAAATAGACATGGTATGGTGCTATTTTATGATACGAGACATCAAATGGCTCTCAGATGCAGGAAAGCGTCTTGAAATGGCTAGGGAAGGTATTGAACGTTCTCATGGAAAGGATTCTTTTCGCCTCAGGCTCTTACAAGGAGGTCGCTATCCAGAACTTGCATTGTGAGTTGTTCATTCCCGGCGCTTGTATATATTTTTTCCTTTAAAATTCTCAACATTTTTTGGATGAAATTCAAAGTAGATTAATTTTCAGTATTTATTTCTTCAACTTGTAAGTAATTAATTTAATTTGGCTTCATATTCAGGCATTTGAGACTAGAGCTACTTGAAGGGGTGGTGGCATATCATACTGGCCAATTGGAGAAATCCAAAAAAACATTAGCCTCAGCAAGGACAAAGTTTATCCAGGTTTGTTAAAATATCATAGCATATTGTGATAATTGGGTAGAAGAAAGAAAGTAAGCTCTTTTCACATTTGTTCTATTGTTTGTATTTTTGTCTTGTTACATGTCATCTTATTTTGAATAAGTTTGACCCGCATTAGGATACTCCTTATTACCTGAATAACATTGTCATTTCTTTTCACTTTAATGTGACATCTAACACAAATAAATTTCTAAGGCTGAGATTCAATTTTTTTTTTTTTTTTAAAACTGAAAATATTTTCCTAAGCAGCTATGTCACTCTCCCTATTCTCTTCCTTTCATCGTTGCTGAACTTCTCCCTTGCTCTTTGTCCCATTGATGTGTGATTGAACTTCTTGATATCATTTTAGACTAACATGGAAAGTAAATGGAAATAAAAAATTGTCTTTCCTTCTTCTTTTCACTTCCTTTCCTCTATTTTTATTTAATTTTTTTCTCAACATTATTGTTGTTTTGTGAATTTTGGACCAAAGCAAAGAGATTAAAGGTGAGTAGGGACAAGGAAGATTATAGGTGAGTAGGGACAAAAAAGACTATAGATGAGTGATCTAACTGCTCATAATGGAACCTCTTTCTGAACTTTGTTACTCCATAGTATCATGTTAGGTAATTTTTTTAGCTAATATTCTCCGGCCTAAAATGTCAATTAAGAGAAACAATTCCTTTGTCATGTTATTGCAAATATTTTCAATACCTATAAGGATATTATAGTAGTTAATGCTATAGCGCTAATGCGTCAATAGTCATTGTAATGGTGGCGGCCGCGATCATGGTGACAGTGGTGGTGGAAAGATTCACAACGGTGATGATGATGGGTTAATTGAGATAATTTTTTAACGTGATAATTAAAATATTTTATGATTTTTTTAGGTTAATCTTTTAGAGATTTGATTATATATGTAACTTTAATTCAAATTTTTAAGTATTTTTTTTTCCAATATTGATCTGATGGTTGTTATTAGTTGTTCTCATTTTAAGATCTTTCTCATTTGAAACATCCTTGTGTATATATAAAATAATTCAAACTTATAATTATTTATATAATAAATTATCCTTTACATATAGCATAACTATAAATAATACATCATAAATATTTTATATAAATTTTATTTTTTATAGTCCTTTATAAAATATTATGTTAACCATTTTTACAATCTCATGGTGAACAAAACTATATGGGAATCAAAAGACATTTTCAAGATTACAAGTATAGACTTTTATAGGGTGCCATCATATGCCTTTGATGATATGGAAGGAGATAGATCATGCGTCTCTCCATGTAAATACATTATATGTTTGTGAGTAAGTTTCATGTGATCTTATTTTTGTACCCAATCAAATTTATGTTATTTAAAAAACAAAATGAAATTTAGGCTAAATGTCACTTGTTAGTCCATTATGTTTTACATTTGTTTCGCTTTGGTACATTAAGTTTTAAAAGTTTCATTCTAGTCCTTTATGTTTTCAAAATGTATCATTTTAGTTCTTTTTTCAATTTTCTATTAGAAACGATAGTGTTTTGTTAACTTTTAAATTTTAAAATGGTTTAATGTCACTTTTGGTCTATTATGTTTTGCAGTTGTTTTGCTTCGATATATTATGTTTTAAAAGTTTCATTATAATCTTTTATGTTTTCGAAATATATCGTTTTGGTCTTTTCTTCAAATTTTCGTTAGAAATTTTGTGTTTGTCAGTGTTTTAAAATTTAGAATAGTTAAATTAACATACGGCTAAAACCATCACTATTTGTTTTATTTAAAAAATTAAAAATCACTAATTAAATGGAAAAAAAAAAGATGGATGTGGAACTACAAACAACAACCTTCACTCTCATATTATTATTAGTATTATTCTCTTCATTCAATTTAATCATTTAATAATGATAATAATTATATTCATCAATTATTCTAAATCACAATGGGTAAAGGCTCCTTCTCCTTCCACCGCTTTGCCTTTTGCCACCGACCAAAAAAGGTCTGACCAATCATCTTCCAATGAAACGCACCATTCTAGCCCTCTTTACGCTGCTCGTCTTTGCCTGGCCCTGTTGTAGATGTTAGTTGCGAAATCTTCTACTTGTCCGGCCCAACCATGCGCGACATTGGAGGTCTTGCTGGTAGACCTCACAAAGAGTCACATTGTGACTTTCTCATTATGATTTGGGTTAATTGGTGAGTTCGGGCTATGTTTTTGTCGTTTGTCAAATACAACTCGTGCTCTGATCTCCCATGCTTTTGTTTCTAATAGCATAGCGGTATGAAAGGCTTTGGTTTTCGAGTGAGGAGTATAAGAATTTTCAGTGGTTCCAACGAGGTTATATGTTGATGCCGTTCGATCAGTTCAATGTTACATTTTTTACCTTTTTAGATCTAGAAGAAGTTGGAGGAGATGATATTTTTTATAGTTGTTTATTTTTTAGAAAATAAAATAAAGATAGTGGCGGTCTTTAGTTGCCACTATGTCAAGTTAATTATTTTAAAAGGCTTAATGTCACTTTTGGTCTATTATGTTTTGCATTTGTTTCACTTTGGAACATTAAGTTTTGAAAATTTCATTCTGGTCCTTTATGTTTTCAAAATGTATCATTTTGGTCCTTTTTTAAAATTTTAAAAAGTTGACAGAACACTAATGTTTCTAACGGAATATTGAAAAAATGATCAAAATGATACATTTTGAAAACATAAAGGACCAAAATGAACCTTTTACAACTTAATGTATCAAAATGAAACAATTGCAAAACATAATGGACCAAAAGTGACATTAAGCCTTAAATTTATCATATACCATATCATTTAATTTATCTTATACTAGTTTAGGAGTATCTAATCATTCCTAAGTTTGTAAATTACTATCTTAATTTTTGAAGTCTAATTATTTCTAGTTACTATTTATTTTTTAATGTTACATCAATGTTTGTAAGCTGTGACTTATATCATATTATTCTTACAAGATGTACATTAAATTAGATAAATAGCAGCTGAAGCTCAAGCTTCTATATAGCATTAAGAGTTCAACATTACTAATTTAAAATTTTGAACGTACTGGTAGATATTGATGGATATAGCCAGATTTGTTTGTTTTTGTATGCCCCGTGCCCCTTTTTCCTCTTTCAAAGAAGACTAAAATGAACATATAGTCCTGCCAAAGAATTTGGCATAACATACATTACTTTTTTACTTATCTTGTAAGCAATGTCCTTTTGTTTGCAGCTGCAAGTGCCGGATGAAGCCTTATCACTTGTTATGAGCATGGGCTTTGTTGAACGTGATGCAAAGCGAGCATTGAGAATGAACAATCAAGATGTTGGGGGTGCCATTGATTTCCTTGCTGAGGAGAAGTCAAAGAAATTGCAAAAGAGGGAGGAGGATATTCAGAGGAGAAATGAAATTGAGTGAGTGACACTTAATGCTTATCAGACTTTATTTTCTTTGGTTTCTCTTTTCAGTCTTTCTAAATAGCTTGCTTCCAGGGAACAAAAGCGATATGGGATGACACCCTTAAAGAAAGCTGTGGATCTAGATAGATTGAAGGAATTGGTCTCTATTGGGTAAGTTTTTATTTTTTTTATATTTTTTATGTTGTATAGTAAATATTGATATTTGGTACTGTAAACTTCTTTGTACGTATTGTAAGTACCTAGGCTTATGGCACTTACAATTTCTTTATTCATGCGTGGCATCTATCGTTGCATACATGCAACTCTAACTTGAACAGATAATTATATTTCTTATTGTGACTTGTGAGTCTCTGTTAGCTAATCATACTAGTATTGATTTGATTAAACAACCAATTTGGTCCCCAAGTATTATCCGTTCTCCTAGGTAATGCCTGAAGTAATAAAATTATACAAGTAATTCCTCAAATATTAAATATCTATCAGTTTTGTCCTTAAGTTGATATATTTTACTTAACATTGAAAGATCAAGTTGAAGGGTTTTTCGATATTTGGGGACTACTTGGCTTAATTTCTAATATTTGAGGGATTACTTATATAATTCTTTAATGTTACGGACCATTTAGGGGAGAGGGTAATACTTTTAGGATTGAAATTGAGGGTTTATTCTACTAGTATTATAAAGCTGCTTCATATAAGCATACTATAACAGTCAGACTTGACACTGCTATTCTGGCAGGTTTGACAAGGAACTTGCTGCTGAAGCCCTTAGAAGAAATGAAAATGACACTCAGAAAGCATTGGATGATTTGACGAATCCAGAAACTAATTCTGCTTTACAGGTTACTATTTGTCTTGACAAAATTCTGTGTCACTTACAGTATTCCTTCTTACTCTCATCAACATGAAGGTCAATATCGAGTCAAGGAAAAGGAAGAGACAGAAACAAGCACGAGATTCTGAAATTGAAAAAGTTGTGCAAATGGGTTTCGAAAGATCAAGAGGTACAAAAGTTATCTAGATTCAAGGCAAAACAATGTGCTAAGGTGATACTAGTTATATAGACATATCGGAGTGTTCTCATACTGCTGTTTCTTTGCAGTGGTTGCTGCTTTTGAGGCCGGAGGGAGTTTAGATGAAGTATTGCAAAGACTGACAGCACAACCTGGGACTGATCCCACGCAACCTCGAGAAAATTCAGCTTCTGCTTCCCATGGTGGTGCAAGTTCATCTGCAACTTTTCCGGACAATGTTGATGCTGATATAGCGATGTATGAGGTTGAAGATCACAATAAAACTGAACAACGAGATGTAGAGATGGAAGATGAGCTCTCTGCAGATATAGCGAAAGCAGATGCCTTGGCTGATTATGATATCGAAGTTAATGTAGAAGGGGAAGCCATAACTGAGTACCTTGCCCTGGTTGAGTCTGCAAGCTGTCGTGGGGAAACTGTTCCTTCCCAGTAAGAAAAAAATGATTTAGAATATTATTGACCATATTATGTAAATAGCATAATATGATATAAATAATCAACTTATTTCTGCTCTTCCTTGCGGGAGCGTATGTAAATAGCATGATGAGTACAACATATGAATATGTGCTCATTTGTGGATTTTTTATGATGGTAAGTTCACTTAGCATTATTTAAATACTTAGTTTTCTTTAGAAATTCCCAAATATAATAAGGGAAAATTCTCAACGTAAACGGCTGTGTTTCTTGATTTCAGAGACTTGCAGTAAGCAATAATTTCTTACTTTGGTAATCGATTAACTCAGAAAGTTTTATAAAACAGAATGAAATATGTAATCGATTAAGACAGAAAGACAATTTTTTCAACTAAGCCTGTGTAATCGATTACTACCTATTGGTAATCGATTCTTTCAGAGAGACTTAAAATCATGTATAACAATCTAATCGATTACTACCTATTGGTAATCGATTAAAGTGTTCAACAAAACAGTTTATATAAAAATAAAGGTCAAATAATCGATTATTCCGATAGGTAATCGATTACATTATTTTTGGAAGTTTTTCCAGAATAAACTAAGAACAAAATAATCGATTATACTTTTAAGGTAATCGATTACAACAGTACAAAAACTATTTTTCCAAAAACCTTTGAATCAAATTAAAACCTTAGTTAAATGTTAAAAGCTTTGTTTGATTTTCATGAAAAACACTTAGTTAAATCAATGAATGAATGAGTGAATGCATGAATCAATCAGATAGCTTTCCTTTTATATACAATTTCAAGTCTTCAAGCATGTTGAAAGCTCAAAACTAATCTTGTATCAAGGACTTCCAAACTTCATGAAGGTCCCCTCTGTATCCAACAACTTTGAGTCCAAAACTAAGTTCCTTGCATTTGAAAACCTTGGGAAACATGTATGGTTTGTCCTAAATGGATTTCTACATCAATGGGAAAGTTGATTTCAAAGTGGGCAATTATGTAGAATTCCAAGTGAGAATGTGTCATGAATATGTAGAAATGAATGGAACGAATGATGTGAATTATGGAATGAGTTGTTTACTTTGTTGAGAATTTATTATGTGAAATTGTGGAAATTTTATGTTTTATGTTGTAAGGCCAAGTGAGTGTGACCACCACTTGACAAAACATGTTGCATGTTATATGTATGAATTTATTAATGATGTTGATTATGAACTGTCATGCTGTGGGATTAAATCTGGTGGTGTTTGACCCTTGACAAAATTTACTTTGGATGTCTTGCAATGATTTTATTGATTGGAAATGTGGTGGTGGATTATTTTGTAAAGTGGACTATTCCACTTAAAGGGCCATGTTGATAATGACCCTAGAGAGGGAAGATGATTAATTTTCTTTCTCTCTTGATATGTTTGTGTGTGTGTGCATGATGGAGGATATTTGTGGTCAGGAGCTTCATGAGGATCGACACAAATTACAAGGAAGGAATAGTTGACCAAGGTAGCAAGACTGTGTTAGATTTAGAGGGATTGTTGTGTCGGGAGTTGGGGCATGAACTTATACCCAGTGGGAAAAAACACTCTTAATATCTATGGACAAGTACCAACGTGATCGTTGCTCACACTTCTCATAGTGAAGGATGAGTGAGAATTTGTTAAAAGAGGGTGGATGATATACAATAGGTATACTAGGGGACGATCCAAATAGTTCAAATGAACCTATGGGGACGTTGAGTGGTGATAACCTGACTAAGGGCTTTTTTAGTTAGTTCCTGGGAATTATAGGTCCCACTTGGCATTCTTAACTAGAGTGTAGCTGCATCCATGGTTGGTGGGAGAGCCATGTCCTGTACCAACATGTGACGTGTCCTTCCAATTGCCATTCATATGTTGTTTAAGACCATGAAGGCCTGGGAGGCTTAGTAGTAGTGTTAGGCCCCAAATAAGAACAGAGCGAGAGTAGAAATGCGAAATAAGATACCATGAATGATGTATGCTAGTGAACCACATGTGGTGGTTGTTAGGTCTTGTGTGATACTTAATGTTCGTGTTTGTGGCTCTTAAAGGGATAGAGTACTCACTCTCTTATTACCATTTTCAAAATCAGATGTTGACTCTACAATTCTTCATTGACGCCATTGAGACGCGGTGGAAACACAATGATATGCTCCATGTGGACTGTTTCAATGGGTTCGTCTATTGTCGACATGCGCCACTAAACGTACCAGGATACATACCCTGCATAGTTGACTTCTACGTTTGGTGGATCCAACCCACACTGTCTTACTATCGCTTCGCCATGCCTGTGCCAAAGGTTGTTATTCCTTTCAAGTTGCATTCACCGCCTGTGGATGATGCGATGTCTCTACTGGATCTAACTCTTCATCAGAAGAGGCTAAGGCCATTTCCCCTACTCCGATGTCTCCCCGATCATTGTTGCCTAAGTCTCGGGTATCACTTGGGGCAGACTTGGTGGATCTTGTGTTAGAGGACGAGGAAGAGGAATTGGAGGAGGACACATCTTTTGAGGAGGATTCATCGAAAAAGATTCTAAAGAAATATAACTAATATTCTTTAGAATAAGAAAAAAGAATATTAAATTCAAATAAATTATAGATAGAAAAAAGACTTAAAAAGGAGGATTTGAAATGTGAGATCTAAAAACATATCTTTCCGTGGCACCAGTAGTAAGTACTCTATGGTTCGGGGCTTTGGTAACGAACATACCCTGTCTCCACATTGGGTCAAGAACAGGGTCAGAGGGATCAAAAACTGCTAGTAAAGGGATTGCCTAGCTAGCGCATATCGAAGAGTTTGAGCAGTGGCCTTTGTTCACATCCTGATTGGGTTTCATCGAGGTATCTTCTTCTCTTCTTGTTGAGACAAATCGAGTTGTAGCACATGACGAAACCGAAATTGCTGCTACTTTGATTCATATGCTGGTGGTGAGTCAAATGCGATTTCAAGGGTCTGAAGGATAGAAAGTACTGCTTATTCTAATTCTTATCTTAAGTCTTTCCAGTTCCAATTCAAGTGAACGTGGCATCTTGATCAATTCAATAAAGACTTCCTTCTCAACTGACAATGTAACCACCACTTCACTCTTTCATTTTATTCGTATTTAGTTTATTTGCAGCGGATAATTTATTTTAAAAAGACCAATAATTAATTGAAAATAAGTGAAGTTTTGAAAATGATTTTGAAATAAAGGTTTGATAGTAAATCTTATTGGATTTATCCACAAGTAGATTAGAAAACATAAAAGGCTATGTCATAACATTAA
>PYAF01006344.1:183459-205892 GCA_007407185.1 Glycine tomentella
TCTCAAATTGAACCTAAGAACATTGATCAAGCCTTGAATGATGAACATTGGATGCATGCCATGCATGATGAGCTCAATCAGTTTAAGAGGAATGAAGTTTGGGAACTTGTTCCTAGACCCTCATCTCTTAAACCCATTGGCACTAAATGGGTTTTTAGAAACAAACTTGATGAGAGTGGAATCATAGTCAGAAATAAAGTTAGATTGGTGGCTAAAGGCTATAACCAAGAAGAAGGCATAGACTATGAGGAAACATTTGCTCCAGTTGCAAGATTGGAAGCAATCAGGTTATTACTTGCATATGCATGTCTTATGAATTTCAAACTTTTTCAAATGGATGTTAAAAGTGCATTTTTGAATGGATACATTGAGGAGGAAATATATGTTGAACAACCTCCTGGTTTTACTGATTTCAAACATCCAAACTATGTTTACAAATTGAAAAAGGCACTTTATGGTTTGAAACAAGCTCCTAGACAATGGTGTGAAAGGTTGAGCAAATTTCTGCTTGATCTATCTTTTACAAGGGGCAGTGTTGATAAAACCTTGTTTATCAAAAGGCTTGGAAATGACTTCTTATTGGTTCAAGTGTATGTGGATGATATAATTTTTGGTTATACTAATCACTTGTTGTGCAAGGATTTTTCATCAGCTATGCAGAAAGAATTTGAGATGTCAATGATGGGTGAACTAACATTCTTCCTAGGACTTCAAATAAAGCAAATGAAGAATGGAACCTTTCTCAACCAATCCAAATATTGTCTTGAAAGTGGAAAGAAGGTTGATGAGTCTAAGTACAGAGGAATGATTGGATCTTTGCTCTATCTCACAGCAAGTAGACCTGGTATAATGCTTAGTGTTTGCTTAAGTGCAAGATATCAAGCAAATCCTAAAGAGTCTCATCTTACTGCTGTGAAAAGAATCCTCAAATATCTCAAAGCTACACCTAAAGTTGGTCTTTGGTATCCTAAAGGTGCTTCTATCAATATTGTTGGATATTCTGATTCTGATTTTGCAGGTTGCAAATTAGATAGAAAAAGCACAAGTGGCACTTATCATCTTCTAGGAAGTTCATTAATCTCATGGCATTGCAAGAAACAATCATGTGTTGCATTATCTACTGCTGAAGCTGAATACATCTCAGCTAGAAGCTGTTATGCACAAAGCTTGTGGCTAAACAACAAATGCAAGACTATGGAGTTGAGCTTAATGAAATTCCTCTGTTATGTGACAATACAAGTGCTATGAACATTTCAAAGAATCCAATAATGCATTCAAGGACAAAACATATCGAGATCAGACATCATTTCCTCAGAGATCAGGTTCAAAAAGGTAACATAAAGGTAGAATTCATTGACACCCATAACCAACTGGCTGATATATTCACAAAACCATTATCAAGGGATAGATTTTATACATTAAGAAACATGCTAGGTATTCTAGATGAAAGTAATATAAACTAGCTTGTTTTATATGTGTTTTGTGTATTGAATCAAAGCCAAAAAGGTCACAAGTGTATGATTGATTAAAAACTTGCATTAAAAGCTGCTAAGTGCTCTGTATCTGCTAAACGTGTTGCAATAATCGATTACAACATGGGTTAATCGATTAAAAGCATTAAAAATCATATTCAGTATGAATATTGTGCATATGTAATTGATTACACATATATAGTAATCGATTATTCTTCACATTGCTAGACTTCAGATGTTTCTGGAATAATCGATTACACATCGGGATAATCGATTACATTGGTGAAAATTTTCTAAATAATTGCATGTCTCACTGGAGTAATCGATTATTGAAACCTTGTAATCGATTACCTTCATTGATTGGAAGTAATTGTCCTTCTGGAATAATCGATTACATTACGGGATAATCGATTACCTATGTATTTTTGTTCTTGCTGTGTATAAAATAATCGATTACACCTCAATTTTAATCGATTATTCATGCTGTTATGTGATTTCTGACAGTATTTCTGCGTATCTGTAAGTGCCCAATCCAATCAAAACTGTATCTAATCATCATTGATACGTATTAACTGCTTATAACAGCTATAATTTTGAAAAATCTGAACGTTTAAGTGGTTAATCCTTGCCTATATATAGTGGCTTTGTGATTCATCTCTCCCTTGCACCAAAAGTTATATTCTCTCTTGAAACTTTCTTCTTTGTGTCTGTGTTCTCTGCTTTCCTGTGTAATATTCCTAAAAATGTCTACCCAAAACGTAGTAGAACTGGTAAGAGGAAGGTAGGAGAGTCCTCATCCAACCCTCAGCCTCAAACACCCCTAATAGGTTGGACATTTGGTTCAACAAAGAGGCTGATAGGGTAAACTATCTTCAGTTCTTTGCCACCAAACCCATTAGTTCACCAAAGTATCTTAGTCTAGATTGGTTTACTAAGGAAGGTTTTCTGTTTGCTGCCTATCTAGAAATCCAAGGTCTTAGGAAATTTGTAGAAATGAAGGGGACTTATTACCCTGATTTGGTAAAGGTCTTTTACACTTGTATTAAAGGGTCTATGAGTGGGGAGATAAAATTAGTGGTCAAAGGGGTTGAGATGATCATTACTCCAGAAATCTGGGAGACAGTTGCTGGGGTAATTTGTGAGGGGGAGAGGAAGTTTGAAGAAAGCCCAGAGGGCTATAACAAAATTGATACCTATAGAGGTATGCTAACCAACCCTGATATGCAAATCAGAAATAGGTTGGGTACTGGGCCTATGACCCCTGAGGATAGGCTGCTTCACTATATCATCACCTATGTCCTTACACTAAGAGGAACCAACCATGCCCAAGCCACTGATGAAGACCTACAGCTTGTGTATGGTCTGAAGCACACAATACCCATGAATTGGGTCATCATTTTTCAAGAAATCATGCTAAAGTCCAAGAGACTTGTAAACTACCCTTTCCCTGACCCAATTCTTGTGTCAAGGTTCATTGACTATTTTAACATTGATGTGACAAATGACGTAGTTGATAATACAAATTCCTTAAATAGCCTTATCCAACAAAAGCACTTAACCAAGCTTGGATTGGTTAAAACACCAGATGGTTGGGTGATGGCTGGGCAATAACAGCAAGTGCCCTTGCAAATGCCACAACCTATTCCTGCTGAAGCTGGTGCTCAAGAGGAGTCTTTTGAAGAATCTATAGATCCTGCTCACTCTCTTTACACACCATTTGAATCCCTTATGTTGAGCAAGATGGATGGGTTGCTCCACATGCATCATGAGTTTAGAGCAGAAACTCAGGGCTCCCTTAGGGAAATCAATGCTAGGTTGGACGACATTGAAGCCACCCTTAGGATGGATGATTTAGAAGACCTTTAGAGTCTTAGTTATTTGTTTATTTTCGTACTCTGTTTTATTTGTTTTATTTTCTTTTAAAGCTATGATATGGTCCCTGTTAATCCGCTGTGCCTTGCATTTTTTGACTTTAAAAAGCCAAATAGGGGGAGAAAAAATTGAATTTACACATGCTCTGTATACACCTCTGTTTGCCCCTGTTTTTGTGACAGCTTTTATGTAAAAAATTTGGTCTGCATAATTTGAAAATTTAGGGGGAGACAATTGGTAAAACTGATTGCTTTATATTGATATACCATGTGAATGAATGTAAGTCAATCACAGAAGCTTTTAACACTTGTTCTTGGAAAGACATTGATTGATTTTCAGGTGTGAAAGGCTTAAATAAAGACTTTGATGCTTCTTCAAATTAATCATAAGACCCAATGCTATTCAATTCAAAATTTGGCATGTTTAAAGCCAAAAAGGGGGAGATTGTCGAATTGAGGGGGAGCCATTTGAAGCACAAAGGATGAATTGATTCAAGAAGGAAGGTTTTGAACTTTCAACATGCCATAAAGCCTTGAAGATTAATTTGTGATTAGATGTAAAAGGAAGAAAGCTTTTCTGGTGATCCAAATGCATTGCATTCATATCATTTATTGAATCCATGTTGTTATGAGGAAGAGTTCACAAGGCCTTGACAAATTGCATAAGTTTTTAAAACAAATCATAAGGTTTTGGAAAAATAAGTTTCTTTCTGTTATAATCGATTATTTCAACAAAACAATCGATTATTTTGATCTTAGCATTTTCTGGAAAACCTTTCATGAACAATGTAATCGATTACTTGTCGGGTTAATCGATTATTTTCACTTGATTCACTTTTTAGAATGTCTTGATGAATATTGTAATCGATTACCACTGAACTGTAATCGATTACATAAGCTAATATCAGAAAACATCTTTCTGTCTTAATCGATTACCAAAATATGTAATCGATTACCCAGTGCATACTTTGGCTTAGAAGCTTTCTGGCTTAATCGATTACCAATGATTGTAATCGATTACATAGTTAAAACTAGTTTTATATACCTTCCTGGTATAATCGATTACCAAAGGAAGTAATCGATTACACAGTACTTTCTTTATTGGACATCTTTCTGGTGTAATCGATTACTCATCGTAATAATCGATTATTTTGATTGAAAACTAAACCCAGAATTCTTATGAACACATTAATCGATTACAAGCTTGATTTAATCGATTATATGGGTAAAATAATCGATTACAGGAGAATATTTAATCGAATACCAATGGTTATAAATGTTTTGTTATAAATAGACCTTTGGCTCAGCTCTTTTTCTAACTTGACCAATCCATATTACTGAGCATTCAAAGGCTTTTCGAACACTCTTTAGTGATTCTCTGGGTTCATAAAGTTCTTGCTTTCACAATATTTTCATGAGGTGTTAAATTGAAGAAAAAGCAAGAAGATTCTTTACAAAGTTTTAAGGAAGTAATGTTTTGATTCTGTTTCAACATACAACCTGATTAATCATTCATATGTGCATTATTCATTGGATCATCAGGTGACTTCTTTCCTTAATCTTTGTTTTTGTAACACAGTTATTCAATTTCTGTAAAGATTAGAGTTCCACTTATTTTCAGATTAGAGTTCCACTATTATAAATTTCAATTCTTACAAGCTTTACAACAAACCCTCTTTATCAACCCTAGATAAAGAATAGAAATCTAAAATCCTATTAGACTTCTAATGATCAAGAACCAGAGAACACTACTCTGTTCTTCCCTAGAAAACTCTACTCCAGCACAAGCTTCAAACAACACTTTACAATAACATCAAATAACAAAAATTGCAAAAACGAATTTACAACCAAAGAGAATGGAGAGAAACAACCTGATGATCCAATGAATATGAATACATGTGGTTTACCAATCAAGATTAAATTGAGGAAAAAGAATTTTAGAACATGCTCTCCATAACTTCTTTGAAAACTCTTGTCCAAGAAATCATTCAATACCCATGAAGATTAAAAAGTGGGACAAGAACTTAGTTAACCCAGAAAATCACTTTCTAACTTTGGGAATACTTGTGTGTATTCAGAAAATTTGAAGTATTCAAGTTAAGTTTCAAGACAAGCCTTACTCATATTTATAACAACTTTTTGTAACAGACATTAATCGATTACACGCGCCAAATAATCGATTAAAATGACTTATGTAATCGATTAAATTGTTACTTAATTGATTAAAGTGTTCAAAGCTGAATTCTGGGTTTGACAACGAACAAAATAATCGATTAAACCGAAAGCAGCTTGTGTAATCGATTAGAATTTACAGTAATCGATTAAAGCAGTGAAGAATGCTTTTCTGGATGGCTTATTTATTCGATTACAATTTATGATAATCGATTAAAGCATCAACACATAACTTTTGTTTTACACTATGTAATCGATTACGAAGGATATGTAATCGATTAAAATGTTCTTCAATGCTTTTCCAGATTTAAAATCAAAGCAAATAGTCGATTATACTTATGTGTAATCGATTAAAATAACAGGATTACATTTTTCCAAAAACATTACCCATTTAGTTTATTTTCAAAATAGCTTTGATACTTTGATGAAAATATTTAAGCATGTAAATGATTATGTGCATGCAATGAAAGGATAAAAAAAAATGGCCTCTTATACACTTCATTTTGAATTACAATCTTCAAGGCATGTGAAAAGCTCAAAATATTCTTCCAAGTCATAAGCTTCATTCTTCTTGTTGCTCCCCCTATATCCAACAATCTCCCCCTTTTTGGCGTTGAACATGCCAAATATTGATTGACCATGTGTTTAAGTTTTGAAGTACTTTGAGGGATGAAAAAGATAGGAGTCTTGCTTTGTTAACCTAAAAACAAATCAGCCTCTTTGCCAAGAACAAGTGTTAAGAGACATGCTTGCATAAACATTGATCATTTACTTTCATTTGTTAGCTCCCCCTGACTTAGTTTACTCCCCTTGACTTAAATAACTTCATCAATTATTAATTTGCAGAAACATAACAAAAAATAGAGCACAACAGAGAACAAAACAGAGTTTCTTTTTAGTTATCAATCAAAATTTTCTCCCCCTATTTGGCTTATCAAAGACAAAAGGTAGCATAGCAACTAATAAGAAGGAGAAATGTAAATTTCATTAATGAAAATGGAATGACAATACATTAATAAAAAAAAATAGAGTAAAGCAATAACAGAAAATACAAGAAACCTAAACTAGTTTATCAAAATCATCAAGGACAAGCCTAGCTTCTATGTTTTCTAGCCTAGATTTCATCCCCTCCAAAGATGAATTAGTCTCAGCCCTGTGCTCATGATGTAGTGACAGTAAGGCATTCATCTTTTGAATCATAAGTGATTCAAATGGACTATAAGATGGTTAAGCAGGGCCTTCAGCTTCAGCTTCTTCATCAGCTTCTTCTTCATTTCTAGCAGCAGGGAGTTGTTGTCCAACCATTTGCCAGCTATAAGGGGTCTTAACCATCCCCAGCTTGGTAAGATGTTTCTCTTTGATGAGGCTACTACTGGAGTTTGTGTTGTCAACAACCTTATTAGAGACATTTATATTGAAGTAATCAATGAATCTGGACACAAGAACAACATATGGAAAAGGATAATTCACCAATCTTTTGGATATAAGCATAATTTCCTTAAAAATGAGAATCCAATTCATCTGAATGGAATTTTTCATGCCATACACAAGATGTATGTTATCATTAGTGGCTTGGGCATGATTAGTGGCTCTTGGGGCCAAGATATAGGTGATTATGTAATTAAGAAGTCTATCTTCATGAGTCATAGGGCCAGTACTCAGCCTAAGCTTCAGGCTCATGTGAGGATCAAGAAGCATCCCCTTATAGGTATCTACCATATTATATCCTCCAGCCTCTTCCTCAGATTTCCTTTCACCTTCAAAGGAAATTCCAGCCACTGCTTGCCAGACTTCAGGAGTGATTTCCATGGCCACTCCATTGACTTGAGACAAGATTGTCCCATCGATGGAAGCCTTAGTACAGGTGTAGAACACCTTTACTAACTCAAGGTAAAAGGTACCCTTCATCTCAACAAACTTTTTCAATCCCTGGGCTTCAATCATAGCAGGGAATTGAAAACCTTCTTTAATAAACCAGTCGAGGTCTGAAGGTAGGTCATTTATCTCTCTCAGCAGGAAACCAATGATCTAACCTTGTAACTGCAGGGTTAGAGGTTTCAACAGCTTTTCGCTTAGAGGTTTTAACTCTCTTAGATGTGGACATGGTTAATGTGTGAGGAAAGGCTAACTGGACAGAGTTTCTAGACTCAGAGGAAAGAAGAACACAATAGTGCTTAAGATAGAAGATGAAAATGGTGTGATTTCTTCCTTTAGCATAGCTGTATTTATAGAAGATTTTGCGCTCCAAAGTCCAAATTTTGAAATGAGTAACAGTTATTTCAAATTAACCCACTAACTTTAAAGCATAGAATATTCAAATTTGAATTAGGTGGCAGTTGGGTAGTTACAATTTCCAGAAAATCTTGCAGATTCTGTAGTAACTCCATGAATAATCGATTATATGCTTATGTAATTGATTAATTTGTAAGCAAAATCAGTTTCTGCAGAAGCTGTAATCGATTAATTCGTCAAGTAATCGATTATTTCAGTGAAATTCAGTTAAGGAAGATAAAGTGTAATTGATTATTTACCTGATTTAATCGATTATTACAGTGAGATTTGATATGTAAAATAAAATTTAAGCTTGTATAATCGATTAATTTGATACGTAATCGATTATTCCAGAGAGATTTGGATTTTTTAACAATTTTGAAAGCAAAATAATCAATTATTTCTCTTATGTAATCGATTATTACAGGGAGAATTCGAGTTTTAAACAATTTTTCAATCAATTTAATCGATTACCATTCACGGTAATCGATTATTCCAGTGAATTGAATTTTGTAAAAAGATGTTTAGGCTGTGTAATCGATTAATCTGATGGTTTAATCGATTATTCCAGAGAAATTCATTTGCTGGAATTTATTTTCTATGAAGAATAATCGATTATCCTGGTTTTGTAATCGATTACATAAGCACGAATTTCATTCTCAGAAGTTTTTCAAGTCCATTTAATCGATTAGTACGTGCTTTAATTGATTATTCCAGTAGAAAGATCAGAATGAATAGTATTTATGCAGCATAATTTCAAATTTTTGTAAGCACAACTGATGATTGATCAAGTAAGAAGCTATTCAAATAGATAAGCACATAGTAAGCATGCTGGCAAATGTTAGATTCATCAAGGATACCTAGTATGTTTCTAAGAGTATAGAATCTATCTCTAGCCAAAGGTTTAGTGAATATATCAGCCAATTGAGTATGAGAATCAATGAAGTCAATTTTGATGTTACCTTTTTGGATGTTATCTCTAAGGAAATGATGTCTTATCTCAATGTGTTTGGTCCTTGAGTGCATTTTGGATTTTTTGAAATGTTGATAGCACTTTTCTTGTCACATAGCAGAGGTATTTCTTTTAATTCTACACCAAAATCTTGTAATTGTTGCTTTAGCCAAAGGTTTTGAGCACAACAACTTTCAGCAGAGATGTTTTAGTTAACCTTTTGCAACATCTTGGAGCTTGTTTTAAACCATAGAGAGCTTTCTTAAGTTTAAAAACATGATTTGGATGTTTGAAATCAGTAAAACCAGGAGGTTGTTCAACATATATTTCCTCCTCAATGTATCCATTCAAAAATGCACTTTTAACATCCATTTGAAAAAGTTTAAAACCCATTAAACATGCATATGCAAGTAATAACCTAATGGCTTCCAACCTTGCAACTGGTGCAAAGGTTTCCTCATAGTCAATGCCTTCCTCTTGGTTGTAACCTTTTGCAACCAATCTAGCTTTGTTTCTGACTATGATTCCACTCTCATCAAGTTTGTTTCTGAAAACCCATTTAGTGCCAATAGGTTTGAGAGAAGAAGGTCTAAGAACAAGTTCCCTAACTTCATTTCTTTTAAATTGATTCCATTCATCATGCATGGCATTCATCCAATGTTCATCATTTAAGGCTTGATCAATATTTTTAGGTTCTATTTGTGAAACAAAAGCCATATTACAGCAAAGATTTCTTAATGAAGATCTAGTAGATACTCCCTTTGAGACTTCACCAATGATATTGTCAAGGGAGATATCTCTTGTAGTTCTCCAATCTTTTGGCTCTTGTACTGGTGTTGATTGTGTTGCTTCAGTAATTGGTTCTTCTTTTTCTTTAACCACTGAATCATTTAGCTGGATAAACTCCTCCAAAGGACCTGCATCTACATCACACTTCTTTTCCTTCTTGGAGGGATTAGATTCATCACAAATCACATGTACAGATTCTTCCATGCACAAGGTTCTTTTATTGAAAACTCTATATGTTTTGCTATGTAATGAATATCCAAGGAAAATGGCTTCATCAGCTTTAGCATCAAATTTTCCAAGTGATTCTTTACCATTACTTAAAACAAAACACTTACAGCCAAATGGTCTCAAATGTTTGGTTTTCTACCTTTGTACAGTTCATAAGGGGTTTTCTTTAAAATAGGCCTTATTAACAATCTATTTAAAGTGTAGCAAATTGTACTTACAGCATCAGCCCAAAAATATTTAGGCAAATTTGTCTTATTAAGAAGAGTTCTTGCACCTTCTTCAAGGGATCTATTTTTCCTCTCCATAACAGCATTTTGTTGAGGTGTTCTTGGAGCTGAAAAATTGTGGTTAATTCCATTTTCTTCACAGAATTTTTCAAAATGTTCATTTTGGAATTCTCCACCATGATCACTTCTTATTGAGATAATTTTGCTCTCCTTTTCATTTTGAGCAAGTTTGGCCAATTTTCTAAAAGCATTGAAAGCATCACTCTTGGATTTCAAAAACAGAGTCCATGTATATCTAGAGTAATCATCAACAATGACAAGCCCATAATAATTACCTCCTAAGCTCATAGTTCTAAAAGGACCAAACAAATCTATGTGAAGTAATTTAAGGGGTCTTGAAGTGGAAACAACATTTTTATTTTGAAAAGAATTTTTGTTTGTTTCCCCTTTTGACAAGCATCACATAATTTGTCGTTTTCTAACTTGAGTTTGGGTAATCCAATGACTAAATCCTTTTTAATTAGATTGTTCATATGATGAATGTTAATGTGACTTGCTCTTCTATGCCACAGCCAAGATTCATCAATTTTACTTATTAAGCAAGAAGTGTTGTGAAAGAATGCATGATCAATTCTTTTACCTATATGAATTACCTCACCATTTTGCCCATCACATATCATGCAACAATTGTCATTAAATGACACTTTGAACCCTTTATCACAAAGTTAGCTTATACTTAGGAGATTGTGCTTTAAACCTTCCACATAAAGAACATTTCTGATTTTGGTTTTAAAGTTGTGTCCTATATTTCCTTCTCCAATTATCTTCCCTTTGTTGTTGTCTCCATAGGTGACAAATCCACCATCTTTAAAAGTCAAATTTGTGAGCATTGATATGTCATCGATCATATGTCTAGAGCATCCACTATCAAGACACCATAATGATGATCTTGCTCTTAGACATACCTGCAAAATTGAAATCAATTTTCAAAGGAAGGTACCCAATTGAGGTTGGGTCCATAGGGGTTAGCTACTTTCTTCTTCTTTTGCACCTAAAATACATTCTCCATTATGCACATAGAATCTCCTAGCATAGCATTTATAAGATGTATGTCCTTTCATCATACAATAGTTGCATGTTACACATTTTAATGAATTCCTTAAGTAAGCATTTTGATTTATCTTTGAATCATAGAAATTCTTTTGATTTTTCTGTTTTGGTTGTACAAATATAGTTTTGCCAAAAGACTTTGAGCCTTGTTTGTAACCCAAACCAGAAGTATCTCCAGCATATTTCTACACACTTATCATTTTATCTAAGTTGCATCTACCTTTGTAAAGCTTTCTTAAAAGATCAATCAAATCACTATTCTTAGATAAGAGTAACATGTATTTTTCTCCTTGACTTCTTTTGTAATCATCAAAATTCTTTTGCAACATATTGTATCTATCAACATTAGATGAAGAAGAAGCACATACACATCCATTCATTTTGTAACTTGAAATAAGTTTTTCATTTTCTTCTTTCAAGTTACAAATTTCAGTTTGCAATTATGTAATTTTTGTAACATGCCATCTAAGATTTCCTTTTAGCTTATCATTGGATTTTGCAAGCTTTTGGTCCTCTTCATGCATTTCTTGAAAAACATCAATAACTTGATCAAGTTCAGAACTTACCTCAGTTCCAGCAATTGAGAGATCATCATCTTCATTAATTGTGGAGGTGAGACACACATTTGCTTTTTTAATTTCAGTTGATGATTCAGAATTTGTTGACTCATTATCTTCCCAAGCTATATAGGCTCTCTTTGGCTTTCCTTATTTCTATATCTTGCTTTCACCTTGTTATTTTTTCAAAAAGATAGAGCATTTAGATTTAATGTGGCCAGGCTTACCATATTCAAAGCAAATGAAGTTGTTGTCACTCCTTTTGTTATTGTTGTTGTTGTTGTTGTTCTTTGTAAACTTTCTGTTCTTTTTTCTTCTCAAGAACTTGCTGAACTTTTTGACAATTAAATTCATGTTGTCCTCTTTAACTTCTTCACTTGAGTCTTCCACTTTTTCCACCTTTGAGGATACAGCTTTCAAGGCTATGCTTTTGTGTTTCTTTTATGCATCTTTTGTATTGGTTAGTTGTGACATTTCAAGTTCATACTTAAGAAGCTTACCAAATAGTGCAATCATGGACATTTTGGATAGATCTTTTGATTCTTTGATTATTGTCACCTTTGGTTGCTATGGTCTTGTGAGACACTTCAAGATTTTGATATTCAACTCTTCAACATCAAAGATCTTTCCAAGACCAAGAAGATGATTTACTATGTGAGTGAATCTTGTTTGAAGCTGAGGTATGCTTTCTGTGGGTTCATCTTGAACATTTCATACTCAAGTATTAAGGCATGCTTTCTTGATCTTTTTACTTCATCTGTACATTCATGAGTTATCTCCCACATCTCCGTTGCACTTTTACACCTAACAGTTCTAAAGAATTCATCAGAGGAAAGTGCAAAAGTAATCATATTCTTAGCTTTAAAATCATATTGAACAACTCTCTTATCAGCATCTGTCATTTCATCCCATTCTTTGGGAATCATATCATTACCAACAGTTTTTATAGGAATCACAAGACCTTTTTCTATTGCATTCCAAGAACCTGAGTC
The DNA here is from genome assembly GCA_007407185.1 of Glycine tomentella. Classification (NCBI taxonomy): domain Eukaryota; kingdom Viridiplantae; phylum Streptophyta; class Magnoliopsida; order Fabales; family Fabaceae; genus Glycine; species Glycine tomentella. Next base: position 196,101 of record PYAF01006344.1, read on the forward strand.
ATTTGATTGAAAAAAGATTTTCATTCTATTTTTCCAAAAACTGACGTGCTCTCCTTCAAACATCGGAGAACGATTGAGGGAGGCACCTTCCTTGAAGGTAATTTGTGTGGTATTCATTTTCTTTTTAAAGAAAGATAGTGATCTTGAATAACACTCAAGAACCTGCTCTTGATACCAATTGAAAACAATAAGAATACCAACAATAACCAAGAGGGGGTGAATTGGTTTAAACTTTGTCTTTTAAAATATATTTATAAAATCAGAGTTAAGGATCTTAATCACTTTTAAACCAAGAATACTTCTAATCAATCAAATCACTCAGCTCAAGAAATCAACTGCTCAAGACAGAACTTGTTTAGTTATGATAATAAAATCAAGAACAAATGAATAAGATAACTAGTAGAGATTAAGGAATAGAAAATCAACAAAAGAATATATACTGGTTCACTTCTAAAGAGAAGCTACATCCTATTTCTTCTAATCAACACTAGATTAGAGTTCCACTATTATAAATTTCAGTTCTTACAAGCTTTACAACAAATCCTCTTTATCAACCGTAGATAAAGAATAGAAATCTAAAACCCTATTAGACTTATAATGATCAAGAACCAGAGAACACTACTCTGTTCCTCCTTAGAAAACTTTGAGAAGGCTTGTGTGTATTCAGAAAATTCGAAGTATTCAAGTTAAGTTTCAAGACAAGCTTTACTCATATTTATAACAGCTTTTTGTAACAGACAGTAATCGATTACATGTGCCAAATAATCGATTAAAACGACTTATGTAATCGATTAAATTGTTACTTAATCGATTAAAGTGTTCAAAGCTGAATTTTGGGTTTGACAACAAACAAAATAATCTATTAAACCGAGCTGTAATCAATTAAAGCAATGAAGTTTTATTTCTGAAGCAGCTTATGTAACCGATTACAATTTTATGGTAATCAATTAAAGCAGTGAAGAATGCTTTTCTGGATGGCTTATTTAATCGATTACAATTTATGGTAATCAATTAAAGTAACAACAGATAACTTTTGTTTTACACTATGTAAATGATTACGAAGGATATGTAATCGATTAAAATATTCTTCAGTGCTTTTCCAGATTTAAAATCGAAGCAAATAATCGATTATACTTATGTGTAATCGATTAAAACAGTAGGATTACATTTTTCCAAAAATATTACCCATTTAGTTTCTTTTCAAAATAGCTTTGATACTTTGATGAAAACATTTAAGTATGTAAATGATTATGTGCATGCAATGCAAGGATAAAAAAATTGGTCTCTCATACACTTCATTTTGAATTACAATCTTCAAGGCTTGTGAAAAGCTCAAAACATTCTTCCAAGTCATAAGCTTCATTCTTCTTGGTGCTCCCCTATATCCAACAAGATTCACTAAGGACTCTAGGGTTGGGTGCCTAAGTTTCATTTTCTAGGTAGAATTTGAAATTGCTTGTGATTGCTTGTAAAACTCACATTGCATAGTGAAAATCTAATTCAGTTTGAAATAGATAATTGGATTAGCTTCTCTAGAAATAGAAAGTGAACCAGTATAAATCTTGTTCTTTATATTTTATTTAACTTTCATTTCTCTATTGTATTCTTGATCAATTTTCTAAGTTTAAAAGATATTTCAAATTGATGCACTTTAACAAAAATGGTACACTATGTTCGGGTGATATGATCTTTTGAGCAACAAAAGTCTTAAAAATTTGTTTTTGACGATTTGATTTTACACCAATTCACCCTCTCTTTTTGGTAAGTCTCATTTTTTTTTCAAAAGTCTTTACTTTCATATTTTAATTCACATGTTTTTATTATTTAATTCCATTTCTTTTGTATTATTTTTGGCACATCACATCTAATTTTGTCTTTTCTAACTAAATATTTCTAGAATGGCTTATTTAGTTATTTAGAAAAACTAATTTATTAATTACACAATTTTTTTTAATAAACATATAATATACTATGCATGAATATTTTTATTCAAAAATTATTTGGATATGCTAAAGAAAATCAATCAAATTTGTGCAAGAGCTTTATTTTTTTATTATTTTTGTTCGAGTGATTTTGGGCTATTAAAAACTTAATTAAATTAAGCTAAATGGACATTTTGATTTTTTTTCTTCAAAATGGTCATTTATTTTTTTAACAGTTCACTTTGGTGATCTTATTTAAAGCTTCAAAACAATCTTTTATCTCTTAAATTTTTTATTTTGATACTTTATCTTATTCAAAAGATTCAAAATGATCTTTCGAAATAAAACACCAATTTCAATATATTTAAAAAGGTGAATGACAATTTTGAACATTCCAAATAAAATAAGGTACCAAAATAAATATTTTAAAAGATAAATGACCATTTTGAGTATTTTAAATAAGATAAAAGACCAAAAATATTTTTTTAAGATAAAAAATCAAACTAAAAAAAAGAACGAAATGATCATTTAACACATTAATCGATTATCAGCTAATGGTAATCTATTACTTAAGCTTTGAAGAACACATTAATCATTTACAACTATATGGTAATCTATTACTCTTCACAAATCACAGTTGAAGTCTTCCTGTGATAATCGATTACGATATGATGGTAATCGATTATTTCGCTTGTTTTTGAAATATGACTTCTTGTGTTAATCAATTACATAGTAAATTAATCAATTACATTTCTCAGTGATCTTTTCTAGAAAGATTCAATAACACTTTAATCGATTACATTAGAATAGTAATCGATTACACTTCACAAAGTCACAAAAATGTCTTTCTGTGATAATCGATTACGAATTGTGGTAATTGATTACTTGGCATGTTTTGGTAAACAAGACTCTTTGTGTTAATCAATTACATAGTGATGAGAATCTAAACCCAATAGTCAAAAGATTCAGCAAGTTCATGAGAAAGAACAAGAACAAAAAGTTCACAAAGTTCAACAACAACAACAACAAAAAGAGTGACACCAACAACAACACCAATTTCACCTGTTTCGAATGTGGTAAGCAAGGCCACATTAAATCTAAATGTCCTATTTTCTTGAAGAAGCAATTAGGTGAAAAGAAGGAAAAGAAAGAAGGAAAGCCAAAGAAAGCCTACATAGCATGGGAAGACAATGCCTCAACAACTTTTGAATCATCAAGTGAAGCTGAAGAAGCAAATGTGTGTCTAACATCAATAGTTGATGAAGATGAAGAACTCTTAGGTGCTAAAACAGAAGTAAATCCTAAATTTGATCAACTTGTTGATGTTTTTCATGATATGCATGAAGAGGCTCAAAAGCTTGCAATCTCCAACAATAAGCTAAAAGGTAACCTTAAATGGCATACCACTAAACTTGTTGAACAACAAGTTGAACTTTGTAAGTTGAAAGAAGAAAATGAAAAACTTCTTTCAATCTACAAAGCCAATGGGTGTGTGCGTGCTTCTTCCTCTTCAAATGTAAATAAATACAATGTCTTGCAAAATAAGTTTGATGATTTCAAAAAGATTCATTCTGAAAAATATGTGTTATTACTTTCAGAAAATTCTTATTTGGTTGATCTTTTGAAAAGACTTTATAGAGGAAAATACAGTTTGAATCAAATGATTAGTGTACAAAAATATGTTGGAGATAAATGTGGATTGGGTTACAAACATCAAAGCAAGACCTTTTGAAAATACCAAGTTTGTACCTCCAAAACAGATTAATCAAATAGGTCTTTCAGAAACAAAGTACACCAAATTGACTTATTTTGAAAGAAGATCAAAATCTATCATTTGTAATTACTACGTGAAGGAAGGCCACACTTCTCATAAGTGTTATGCTAGAAGGTTCCATGTGCCTAATGGAGACTGCATTTGGGTTCCAAAGAAAAAGAATAAAATAGCTAACCCTTATAGACCCAACCTCAATTGGATACCTTTCTTTGCCACTTCATTTGATTGTTGCAGGTATGTCTTAGAGCAAAATCATCATTATGGTACTTAAACAGTGGATGCTCTAGAAATATGACAGGTGACTTATCCATGCTTACAAATCTGACTTTGAAGGATGGAGCATTTGTCACTTATGACGACAACAACAAAGGAAAGATAGTTGGAGAAGGAAATATAGGAGACAACTTTAAAACCAAGATCAGAAATGTTCTCTATGTGGAAGGTTTAAAGCACAATCTCCTAAGTTTAAGCCAACTATTTAATAAAGGATTCAAAGTTTCATTCAATAACAATTGTTGTATGATATATGATGGTCAAATCGGTGAGGTTATCTATGTAGGTAAAAGAAAAGGTAATATCTACTTACTCTTTATAGAACATGCATTCATTCACAACACTAATTGTCTAGTAAGTAAAGTTGATGAATCTTTGCTATGGCATAGGAGATCTAGTCACATTAACATGCATCACATGAACAAGCTTATTAGAAAAGACTTAGTCATTGGCTTACCTAAACTAAAGTTTGAAAAGGACAAACTATGTGATGCTTGTCAAAAAGGGAAACAAACCAAGATTACTTTTCAAATAAAAATGTTGTTTCTACCTCCAGACCCCTTAAATTGCTTCATATGGATTTATTTGGTCCTTCAAGAAATATAAGCTTAGGAGGTAATTTTTATGGGCTTGTAATAGTTGATGACTATTCTATATTCACATGGACTTTGTTTTTAAGATCCAAGAGTAATGCTTTCATTGTTAGATACAGGGGGAACATGAAGGAGGATCAAGATACATGCTGAAGATGAATGAGTGTTTTAGCTTTGTACATGTCATTCAATTGAAGGAATTTGTAATTGCTTGATGTAGGAGAGAATCATCCTATGATCCTTGCATTCTGTAAACATTCATTTACTTGCTTTCGTGATTTTATAAAAGCACATGGTTTGTGAAAAAGGTTTAAGATTTCATGATTGCCTCAGTCAAGATTTCATGATTTAAGATTTCAACCGTGTTAATCGATTACCACATATTGGTAATCTATTACTTAAGTGGTAAAGAACATTTTTATCGATTACAACCACTAAGTAATCGATTACTTAGTATAAAACACAGAACATGATTTGACTGTGATAATCAATTACCATTTATATGTAATCGATTACTTAGTTCATCAGTAAAAATACAGAACATGACTTGACTGTGATAATCGATTACCTATTATCTGTAATCGATTAATTAGTTCATTTATGAAAAGAAGTATCCTTGAAGTAATCGATTACAGGTCGAAATAATCGATTACTTTGTTCATATATCCTTTCCAGAAAATTGAAGAACATTTTAATCAATTAAGTTTGTTTTTAATCGATTACAAATGAAAATTCAATCGATTACTTGGATGATTTAATCGATTACATTCAGTTATAGAAGTTTGTTATAAATAGCTAGTGAGTTTTCTGAAACTTACAACACAATACTCTACGAAATTTTCAAAGTTTTCATAAGCCTTCTGAAAGTGAGAAAGGATATTCTGAGTTCTAAAGTTCTTGTTCCACATCTACAAATCTTCATGTTGTATTGAAAGATTTCTTGGGCAAGATTTAAAATAAGCTTTTGGAGAGGAAGTTCTGAAACTTGTTTTTCATTTCAACTCTGATTGGCAAATCATATTCATTCATATTTATTGGATCATCAGGTTGTCTTTCTCCATTAACTTTAGTTGTAAATTCGTTTTTAGAATTTTGGTTGTTTGTAACTATTACAAGGGTTCTTGACGTTTTTTCTAGAGTGGGTTTCTCTAGAGGGAAACAGTAGAGAAGGGTTCTCTATGTCTTGATCACTATGAGTCTAATAGGTTTTTCCATTTTTGTTCTTTATCTAGGTTTGATAAATGGTGATTTTTGTAAAGTTTGTAAGAACTGAAATTTGTGAATAGTGGAACTCTAATCTAGTTTTGATTAGAAGAAACTGGATGTAGCTTCTCTTGTTGAGAGGTGAACAGTATAAGTTCTTGTGTTGATTTACTTTCTTTTAATCTCTTCAAGTTATCTTAATTTGTGGTTCTTAGTGAATTCTTATTACTCAACAAGTAGTGTTTTTGTAATTTTTTTCTTGAACTAAGTGATTTGATTGAAGCATTCTTGGTTTATTTGTGATAAAGATCTTTTAACTTTGATTTTCTAAGAATTTAAAAAGGCCAAGTTTAAACCAATTCACCCACCTCTTGGTTATTGTGTCTATTCTCATTGTTTTCAGAAAATGGAATCAACTATAATTTTTCAGCTCCAAGAACACCTCAACAAAATGGTGTTGTGAAAAGGAAAAATAGATCCCTTGAAGAAGGTGCTAGAACTCTTCTTAATGAGACAAATTTGCGTAAACATTTTTGGGCTGATGCTATGAGTACAGTTTTCTACACTTTGAATAGATTACTTATAAGGTCTATTTTAAAGAAAACTCCTTATGACATATATAAAGGTAGAAAACCAAACATCTATCACTTAAGAGCATTTGGCTACAAGTGATTTGTTTTAAATAATGGTAAGGAATCACTTGGCAAGTTTGATGCTAAGGCTGATGAAGCCATATTTCTTGGAAATTCATTACAAAGCAAAACATATAGAGTCTTCAATAAAAGAACTTTATGTATGGAAGAATCAGTTCATATTATTTGTGATGAATCTAACTCCTCTAAAGAGGAAAAGAAGTGTGAAAATGATGCAGGTCCTTTAGAAGAGTATATACAACTCAATGGATCAAATGAAAAGGAAAAGGAAGAACCAAATGTAGAAATGGAACAATCAACATCTATCCAAAATCCTAAGGATTGCAAAACTACAAGAGATCTCTTCCTTGATAACATAATTGGTGAAGTTACTAAATGATATCTGCTAGATCTGCACTAAGAAATCTCTACTATAATATGGCCTTTGTTTCTCAAATTGAACCTAAGAACATTGACCATATTTTGCTTGATGAACATTGGATGCTTACCATGCATGATGAACTTAATCAGTTCAAGAGAAATGAAGTTTGAGAACCTATTCCTAGACCTTCTTCTCACAAGCCTATTGGCACCAAGTGGGTTTCTAGGAACAAACTTGATGAAAGTGGCATCATAAAGTGCAATACAAGAAAACATAAAATGAGAAACCAACAAAAATAACAACTGAAAAATAAGAAATAGAAACACCACAACCACAAGCAGAAAATTACAGTAACCAAACTACAGATTATCAAAATCTCTAAGAGCCATCCTAGCATTTATGTTTTCTAGCCTAGTTGTACTTTCCTTAAGGAGGAATTAACTTTAGCCTTATGCTTATGATGCAGAGCCAACAATCCATCCATCTTTTGAATCATTAGAGATTCTTGGAAGTTTAAATTTGAATTTTAAAAACTTGGCAACAGCTATTTCGTGTTCCAAGAATGTCTGGGTTCATTGAACCAGATTTCAAATTTGAAATTAAAGATATGATTGTCAATTACGATTTTTAAAATTATGCATCTTTGCACAAACGTCATAGATAATCGATTACATAAGCTCGGTAATCGATTATACCAAAGGATTTCAAGTTTTGAAACAACTTTGTGCAACAAGTAATCTATTAATCCGACATGGTAATTGATTACTATAGGGAGTTTTGATTTTTAAACAACTTTCAAGTCTTAAGTAATCAATTAAAATACAGGATAATCGATTACTCCAGAGAGTTTCTTATTTAGAAATAACTTTATACAACAGGTAATCGATTAATTCGAAAGAGTAATCAATTACGCTTGTGAATATCTGTTTCTGGATTGTATTTAAACATCAAGTAATCGATTAATTCGTTAAGGTAATAGATTACTCCAGAGAATTTTTGACTCTAAATTGTCTTTAAGCTACAAATAATCGATTAATACGTATAGTAATCAATTAAACCAGTCAAGTATGCAATATGAACAATGTTTTTCCATCAGATTTCAAATTTCAATCATTTGTGATGCATTGTCAATTTTGATTGCATACCATGTAGTCAAACAAATCATAGGCATGCTATAATATATTAGATTCATCAAGAATTCCTAGCATGTTCCTAAGATCATAGAATCTATCTCTAGATAAGGGTTTGGTAAAAATATCAACCAATTGATTGTTTGTTTCAATATACTCAATTTTGAGATTACACTTTTGAATATGATCTCTGAAGAAGTGATATCTGATCTCTATGTGTTTTGTCCTTGAGTGCATGACTTGATTCTTTGATAGGTCTATTGAACTTGTGTTGTTACACAGCAGAGGAATTTCTTTTAACTCTACACCAAAATCTTGGATTTGTTGCTTAAGCCATAAAATTTGTGCACAACAACTTCCAGCTTCTGCTGTTGAAAGAGCAACACATGATTGCTTCTTGTAGTGCCATGAAATGAATGAGCTTCCCAACAAGTGGCATGTTCCACTAGTGCTTTTCCTATCAAGTTTGTATCCTACAAAATCAGAATCTAAATAGACAATTAAGTTTAGTGATGCACCTTTTGAATACCAAAGATCAACTTTTATGGTTGATTTAATGTATTTGATGATTCTCTTGACAGCAGTGAGGTGTGACTCCTTAGGATTAACTTGATATCTAGCACACAAGCATACACTCAACATTATATCTGGTCTACTTGCTGTCAAGTACAGTAGTGATCCAACATTGCTCTATACTTTGACTCATCAACCTTCTTGCCATTTTCATCTGAATCAAGATAAGTTGAAGTTCCCATAGGAGTAGCAACATCTTTGCTTTTCTCCATGTCAAATTTCTTGATCAATTCATTGAAGTATTTTGATTGGCTGAGAAATGTCCCATTTTTCATTTGCTTCACTTGAAGACCAAGGAAGAATGTTAATTCTCCCATCATAGACATCTCAAATTAATTCTGCCTAGAGAGAAGTCTTTGCACAAGGAGTGGTTAGTTCAACCAAAAATGATATCATTAACATATATTTGAACCAATAAGATATCATTGCCAGATTTCTTGATGAACAATGTTTTGTCCACTTGTCCTCTTATGAATGATTGGATTAGTAAAGAGCTGCTCAGCCTTTCATACCAGGACCTTGGAGCTTGCTTTAATCCATAAAGAGCTTTCTTTAGTTTAAAAACATGGTTTGAATATTTCAAATCAACAAAGCCTGGAGGTTGGTCAACATAGATTTCCTCCTCAATATATCCATTACGAAAAGAATTTTTTACATCCATTTGAAACAGTTTAAAATTCATTAAACATGCATATGCAAGTAGTAATCTAATGGCCTCTAACCTTGCTACTGGAGCATAGGTTTCTTCATAGTCAATACCTTCCTCTTGGTGGTAAACCCATACATTCTTGGAACACAAAATAGTTGTTGCCAAGTTTTTAAAATTCTCTAATGATTCAAAAGATGGATGGATTGTTGGATCTGCATCATAAGCATAGAGCTGAAGTTAATTCCTCCTTAGAGGAAATTACAACTAGGCTAGAGAACATAAATGCTAGGATGGCTGTTAGAGATTTTGATAATCTTTAGTTTGGTTGCTGTTGCGAAATCCGCACACTACGGCAAGTGCACCGATCGTTTTCAAGTAATAAAGATTAGGTAAGTGAGTATCGTTTTCCACAGGGATTGGGGTGATTTCACAGCAATACTAATGAATGTGATTGAAAGTAAAAATAGGAAATTACGCAGAGAAATGTTGTTGATTAGATTGGTTGTTTGAATGCAAAGACAGAAATTAAAGAAATGCAGTGAATTGAGTTGAAAGATTACCAATGGAAAATTAATTGTAGTCAGGCACAATCCCCTCTGATTCCTCCTCTTTCACTTGACTGGTTTGTTAATTTAACATGCACACATGATAAATCTCTCCC
>PYAF01006344.1:214459-249618 GCA_007407185.1 Glycine tomentella
AAATATAGAAAAAATACTAAATTACAAAGACTAAAAATATATTTATATTATTCAGAAAAATGTATTTAAATCAATTTAATTTTTACAATTTTTATATATAATTTCAAATTAGAAATTATAGTTTTTAATTAACGTTTATACTCTTTATTTATTTTTTCGTTAAAGGAAAAACTGGATAATATTAAAAACAGGTCAGATTTTAACATAAGATGTGACAGAAATCTAGAACATTTATACTCTTTGTCTATACTTTTTAATTAAATATTATACATGTGTCTGTACTTAATTATGTTGCACTTTGTTTGGATATAATATGAAACTAGGAAATATATGAAGAAGAAAGAAAGCAATTGAAAGAAAATTAAAAGAATTTTTAAGTGAAAAGGTAATTTCTTTGGATTGGTAGAATTAAAAAAAAAAGTTGAGTTATTTTATATTGTTTAGTTATATTAAAAAATGACAGAAAGAAATAAGAGTTGAAATAAAAAGATTATTTAACCCTTTAAAAAAAGTCTTGTAGCAGTGGAAAAAAACTAAAATAGCATCTCCCGTTCCCACTTCTTATAAAAAAAAAAAAAGATATTGCATCTTCCTCTTCACAATATACTCCTAAAATTTGAGTTAATTAGACATTAATTCTTACATATATTAGCATATTTTCTAAAAAGGAGAATATATAAAATAAAAAAGAAAAAAATCATGTTGTGCTAGTGAAGGCAAATTAAACCATAAGAGAAATAATTTCACATGATATCTCCACCTGACAAAACCTTCTTTTATAATAATAATAATAATAATAATAATAATAATAATAATAATAATAATAATAATAATAATAATAATTATTATTATTATTATTATTATTAGGGGAAGAAAGTCATGCCTCTATAAATTTTTTAATAATAAAATAATAAAAATTAAATACAGTTAATAAAAAATAACATAATAAAAAAATTAATAATATAAAAGTAGTGGAAAGTCAACATAAGTTAGAAGAAAATTTGAAAATTAAAAAATATTTTAAATGTAAAATTGTCCAATGAAATGAATACACCAAATGAAATAATTCTCATTTATTAATAGTTGTAGATTATTATTATTATTATTATTATTTGTACTTGTCAAGCTTATAACTCAATTATCTTATATATTAGTTGATTATAATTACTCAACCACCTATCCCACTAACTCACAACTAGATAACCTCCTATAGTTCTATTCCACTAACTAACTCTTAGATTATATCATTATAAATACAAAGATATACTACAGACAAAGTTAGGCAAAAAAAATTAAAATATTGTTTTTTATTAATTAATTATGAATTTATTGTAGTTTGCAAACTATTTCCACATCTATAGCAACGAGTCGTGTCCCACCTGGGCGTGACTGATTCCGTCGCTTATTTGATCGCTAATTCGATAGTTAACACTTTTGTGATATAATATTGGGTGTGACCACAATATTCAGTCGCAAAAAGTGTTAGCGACTGAAATATAGACCGAAATTATTGTACCACTTTAAAATCAATTTTTTTATTTATAGTATAATTTTTTTCAATTTTTGAAATTAGTGTTGTGACCACAATATTGTGATTTTTTAATTTTTTTAAACTGAAATCATTAAAAAATTTGCAGTATAATTTTTTTTAAACGTACGATTCTAAAATCAATTTTTTTTTACAACTATAAGTTTTTATTATTATTAATATACGACTTCAAAGTCGGTCTAAAATTCAATGATGAAAATCGGTCTAAAAATATTTTAAAATTAGATAAAAATAACAATTAATAATATTAAATAACAATTTATAAAAGTAACTTTCATTTTCGGATAATTATTATATTAATTCCTTTGCTTTAATAATTTTATTAAGTTAATCGTTAAAGAAAAAACGTAAGCTAATTTCAAAGATTGAAAAAAAATTATACTGTAAATAAAAAAATTGATTTTATAGTTGTACGTTAATTTCAATCTCTATTTCAGTCGCTAACACTTTTTGCGACTGAATATTGTGGTCACGTCTATTATTCTATCGCAAAAAGTGATAGCGACGGAATCGGTCACGCCCAGGTAGGACACGACTCGTTGCTATAGATGCGGAAATAGTTTGCAAACTACAATAAATTCATAATTAATTATTAAAAGAATAATATTATTATTTTGTGCCGGCAAAGTTATTAACTAATTACAGTTTTTCTTTTCGTTCACTCACCGACTTGGATATAAGAGTGACTATGCAGTACCACCCTCACCTGCCGTAAGAGCTCAACATATCAACTAATAGATCAAATCACTCGCGGAGATCGATCTAGAGAACACTTCATAATCTGGTAAAAACATTTGTCTTACACCACAAACTCTAGATTTTTGCTTATTGACTAGAAATGAAATTTACAAAAGTTTAGGATACAAATATATTAAATCCAAAATTCATTTATGATCCAGCAAATGTACATGCATTACGTGGTAGAAACAACACTGGTTTCAATTTCTCATGGTATATATAAAAGTTGTTTTGCTTAAAGCTTCTTAATTTATTTTCCTATATATTTTGATTCCAATATTTATTTTTTGTTTCATTTTAGTCCACGATGTTATTATTACAATTTCTATAAAATTACATTTTTTTATAAAAATCTCTCTTAAATAAATCCCTGTTATTTAGGGAACATTGGATTGATTTTTAATCTCTATTAGTTATATTATCAATATAATAGGACTAAAAACTTGCACAATATGCCGATTGCATCTCAGTAGGGTTGGGGGCTCTGGTTTGCCAATTGAATCGGAAGCTGTGAAAATTTGAGGTACCAAATCTATGTTGAAGACTTATAGATTCATTTTATTGGTTTTAGGCTTTTAGCTGGGAGCTGAATCTCGATTATATTGCCCCTTACAAAGCAATAGTTGTTTTCCACTATAACCATGTGTTAAATGAATTTCTTGGTGTATGAGATTACTGGAGCATATCCTTGGGTTGCATAATGCCTTTGGGAATGCAATGAATAGTTCATGGTTTTCCGATGCTTTTGTACAATAAGGATATTTTCTGTTAATGCAGCGCTGAATCTGAAATTATCTCGAAAGCAAGCTCCCATGCATGTAACAATCGCATCAGCAAAGAAGGAAGCAATGAGGTTACATTTGTCAAATCCTTCTGGAGGTGGAGACCAGTGATTTTGAAGGATGACTTGCCGTTATTGGTTTATGGCACCATTCAGACTTTTAGCTTTGGAGCAATCTTGGTAGAAGAGGTCTCCATGATGGACCATCGAACCATCATGAACTGATTTTGACTCCCTTTCGTATAAACATAGCATATCTCTCTTTTAATATGGTTTGCATCAAGTTAAAAAATAGATATGCAAATTCTTCATATTTATCCAATAGCACCTAAATTCATAGGTCAGGATATAAGAATATGGACACTTTTAATTATAGTTAAAAGACTATATTAATTTTTAATTACAATTAAGAGACCAATTGTATAATTAAATCAGCCTTTAAAATAACATTTGATGTCTTTCTTCATTTTAGTTATCTCACTTGATTCTTGTGTGTGAAATCCTCCTATATATACAAAAGTCTTTAATCCATCTCTAAAGTTCTCAAATTAATAGTTACATCATCATGCATGTCTAGCACTCTGGCATGTAACTCGGATATAATCACAATCAAATTTCTTTTCCAAAATCTTCCACAACACTTGTCTTAACACAATCATTTTTTACTCAGATCAATAAAGATCATTTGTAAATGAAGAAAATAAAATCCTCACATGAGCTTCAAGGACTTCTTCAAGATGAATTATATAAATCTGATCTAAAGTTAAAAAGCACTCTGGCTTAGCACTGTCTGGAAAGAGGATTAGTAGAAGATACATGTTTCCTTTCACCGTAGAAATTACATGATGACAACTTTAGCTATTCTCATTATGTATATTTACATCATTGTTCTGACTCTAAGTCAGTATTTTCTAAGTCTTTCACCATAACAATCTCCGTATTTTCGTTTTGTCGTCTCACGTTGGCATCCACGTGATCCTTTGGAAGCACATTACAGTCGATGGTGTGCCATACTGGTCTCTCCTCTTGAAACAATCTGCAGAAACATTAATAGCATAAAACTTCAATATGAGTGGTGACAGGTGAGACAAAAACTTCCAATAAAGATGGAAAGAGAGAGAGGACTTACGGGTGTTTGCATAGCTGTGGACATTGCACTGTAAGTGCATATTTGCAAGTGGAAATCTCTGTGATTGAACTAATCATTGCTCTTGGTTCAGAGCATACAAACCTCACCTATATTAAAAATATGAAATCAATATGATGTGGGAAGGAAGAAGACCCAGATTTCTGCAATTTTTCATACCTCGGTCTCTCGTGGCTTATTTGTAAGATCACATATGGTGCCGTTAGTATATTGATGAGCATGATACCTGAACAAACATAATATAATGAAGTACTTGTTTTTATAACATTAAACATAATGTGAAACCAATTTCTCCATGTTAAGCCCTTCCTCACACTTGTGAAACATTCATTCATAGAAGGTACCTTTGAGATGCATCTTTTGACCGGGGATCCTTCAATGTAGAAATGTCCGACAGATTTTTGTTAAATGCAGCTGTAGCTTCCGGATCATACTCTCCCAAGACAAACTCCTGGACAACCTGTGACAGAAAAATTTACACTGATTATCATACATGAACATATTATTTTACAAGTTTCTAATAATAATATAATAAAACAAATCCATGATTGTACAAATGAAACTGCTGAAAAGCAGTTCAATGTAATTAAAAACCAAAAAATAGGTGTTCTGAATGTAGAATTTATATGAATGACTGACTTCTACAGTTCTACTATCAATAATCACAACAAGGATGGTATCAAGGGATTTGGATCCTCTCCTTTAACTTAGTAACAAGTGCCCCAATATGATGAAAGGCATACAAATTTTATTATGGAGTGACAATTATGTTGGGGTCCACCAATTTCAGACAAGTGCACTGTATGTCTCACTCATATAAGTCATAACTCATAATACAACTGTCTCCCATTAGTTTGTAAAATGACATCAAAATCCCAGTACGTGGTAACAAGACTGAATCTAGTCTGTTCAGAAAATTTGTGATAGGCCCCATTGTGAATGTGTATAGGAGGAGAGGAAATAGAGGGGCAATGGGAGTAGTGAAGGGATTAAATGGGCTTAAGAAACCAAGGCTATTGGTGTATGAAAGAAGGAAGAGAAAGGTGTAACAGAATGGACCAGCAGCAAAAGGAGAATGGAGGGGGGTGAATGGATCCTGGAAGGGTGGATAAAATTATTGAAGTAGAAATGTAGAATAGTGGTTACACTTAGGGAGGAGAGGGTCCAATCTCAGTAAGGGATGTTATCTTTTATTTTGTTCTGCCATTTTCATTTTGTAAGGGAGCCTAGCTCCGTCCATTTTCATTCTCGTTTCTTCTTATTTTTCCCAGCAAGCATTGTAACAGGGGACACTTCCTCAGATTTCATTGAATTCTAACATCAAAATTGTCTTCAATTTCTGGTTACTATCAATTTGATGCTCAACTCACGGAAATATGAAGATAATATTGTTATTCAAACTGAATATACTAACCCAACTCCCAAAAAGCAGAAGCCAAGTTATAATGAGAGGATGGAGCAAAGAAAAGTTTAAGCAAAGACCATGAAGAGTCAAAACTAAATACAATCAAGGGGATACCTTATCATCTTCCAGGTGTAGTTGCCTCAACTTCTTTTGATAGCAAAATTCATATGACCACCAACCTTCTTGCTGCACATTCACACAGCTAATGTAAGGAAATGATATACAATAATAGATGTCATTTATTTAAAAAAGACTACTGAAAAACCAAATACTCAGACCATAAACTTCATGAATAATAATTAATATATCATCATTTGAAATAATTCAAATACTAACTCTGAGAAAACATGGACCCCTTAATACTTCTAGCAGTTCATCTGGTGTCTTCTGCTTAATCCTTTTCTCAGTTTCAACAATCATGCTGCTAATATTGTGTTGGATAACAGGCTTTCCACTTTTTTCCTTTTCCACTTTGGGTAAGTAACATATATATTTCTGTCCAGTTTTATCCGGCATGACTATAGATTCCTGATCATCATCCTGTAAATGAAGCATCAAAAATTCCTATGAGAAGGCGATGGGATAACACACACAGAGATTGTAAAATATATATATATATATATATATATATATATATATATATATATATATATATATATATATATATATATACAGAGGTTAAGAAAGGAACTTATAAGGTCCAGTGTGACCATTAGAGGGAGCTGTCAGTCTTTGGGTCTGATTATACCAGATTGTTATAGAATTGATAGTACTGAGATTGAAATAACCAGTTTTGAATAATTTATGTTAAGAAAATTAACGTATTTGGAAAAGGTATTTCAAAAGTGAGTTTAGACTTTAGAAGAATTATTGTTCGGATGGCAAAGTAGAATCACTTTTGAACTGTAAATATAGATAAGATTTTAAAACTTTTGTGGGTTCAAAACTCGGAATCAATTCTATTCACCTTGAAAGCTAAAATTATTCCCTTCTCTCAAAATCAATTTTGCTGATAATAGCCTTTGGAGAACCACACCACAAAAGTTAGTCGCTGTAGTTGGAAAACTCGAGACCCTGTAATCACAACAATACTAGAATCCCCCCATACCCTGAAATTACATCCTAGCTTTTGCTCACAACAAAATTCATTTTCTCCACCTCCAAAATTAACCAAACACAATTCACTATTGCTGACTTTGTGTTAAAACATTCAGGATATTAGATTCCTAATCTATCAAACTGAACGAGACACTCTTATTTTCAATCTCTCTGATATCATCAAAATAACACCTCCGTTAAATTTATACAGCTGAAGTAGTGTAGATTCAGAACCAGCATTAGTAAAATACACAGTAAACATTATTTGAATCACGTACACACATTCAATTTGAAAACAAATTGTAAATAAAAAGAAATAAATTTGAATGTCCAAGAGACACAATACTTATATTTGGACCATAGAACAAACTCAATGAAAATCTTTACTCCTTTCTAAAAAGTAGGTTTTTGTATTTTATAGAACATTCAACACTCACTTAAATTACAACTAAAACCACCGAGCATAAGATCGTATCCATAAGAAATAACACAACAACAACAACAATTATTATTATTGTTATTATAAACACATCAAAAAGCTTACAGGGTGAAAAGGGGAATCTTCGGGATGAAATTCGATCTTGTATTTGGGTTCGCGAGAACGGCCACCACCGCCACCACCGAATATGCTACCTGTTTATATAACAACGAACAAAATTAAATTAAATAAATTGAAAAACCTAATACAAATAAAATTTTGAATTTCGAATTTATCACACTTGATGTCAAGAATTGAATTTGAAACCCTAAGAAAGAAAAGAGAAGGAAATAGCGAAGACCGATATGAGCAGGGAAGATTTGGTCGGAGGCATAGCTGAAAGAGAAGAGAACGAAGAACAGAAACAGTGCCCTCATCGTCTCGTTAAACCTCAGAACGACGCAAACCCACTTCCGAGTTCCGAGACGGCTCCTTAACGTTGAACGTTTACAACTTCGAACCGAGATCGCACATCGAATGTCACAGCTTCCACTTCTATGCACCAATCAACGATTGCAACGTCACACAAGGGCCTTCTCCATGTTAGATTGGAGTTGGAGACAACACAAATAGGGATTTGGATCCTCTCCCACCACAAATAATTGGAGTCTCCAATTACACAAAAGGAGAGACCGTTGGATCAAATGTGGGACTGAGATGTATTTATTTAAACTCTCTAAATTAACCGTGTCAATAAATGAATGAGAAATAGACGTTTTTGTTTTTGAATATGTAGAATATTGATAAATTTTATTTTAAAAATTGAAAATTCAAATTTTTGTACCTGAAAGTAAAAATTGTGCGACAAATTCATCTATTTGTGTACTTTCATTCATTATCGCTAATGAAAGAGCCTACGTAATAATTTAGGGACGAATTTGTATGTGTTCAACACATTCACGAACGAAAATGACTATTTATCTAAAATATAATTTAATCTTTATCTTTCTCTCTTTTTTAATCATTGCAAGTATAATATTACAATGAACACTTTAAAAAAAATAGAAAAGCAAGCATAAGTTAGAACAAACATAATAATAAGCATAATATTGATTAATAAACATAATTTGTTTATTACTCTGAAATTTCTATTGTGACAACATTAGGTAGTGACAAAATCAAGTTGGGTCTCTTTCTTTAAGGATTAACTTAATGGCTGTGCATTTTTGTTTGAATATCATATTTTGAGTAAGGTACTATTACATTAGGAATTTCAAAGCAATAGACAGATTATGTTTATTAATCAATATTATGTTTATTATTATGTTTGTTCTAATTTATGCTTATTTTCCTGTTTTTTTTTTAGTTCTTATTGTAATGCTATGTTTATAACTATTTAAAAAGGAGGAAAAGATGAAATTAAATTATATTTTGGGTAAATAGTCATTTTCGTCCATGAATGTGTAGAGTGGTGACAAATTCGTCCTTGAATGTGTCATGTAAGCTCTTTCATGAACGGTAATAGACGAAAGTTAATTGATGAATACATTTGTCGCACTTTTTTCACTTTCGGAGACTAAAATTTGAATTTTCATCTTTCGGGGACAAATTTTTCAGCGCTCTACACATTCAGGTATGAAAATGACTATTTATCCTTAAATGAATGTTTGAACCATCATAACAACTTCCCCTTTCTTTCTAAAATCATGACAAAGACCCCGACATATGTAGCATTTGCAACTGCGACGATGACCCAAGCATTTGTGGTGGTGGTGAAGACGACCCCAACATCTGCGACGACAACAATGTTCTTGTTTGTTAAATTATTTTCTCTCCTTCCTATTCCAAATTGAAATTCAATTCGTCAAGGAGATGGTTATGGTTAGATAGTATTTTCAATATTGTATCTTCATTGCTATTTCTAGCTTTCGGTTCTTAACTTCTCTTAACATCATTTTATGGGTACGCACGTTATGAGGAGTTACAAGCTGGATTTCCAGTTTTCAGTTTTAGCTTTCTCTCAACATCGTGCTTCCTTGCAACCTTGCACTCCTCCTTGCTTTTCCCTATTTATTTATTTTTCATTTTTTTTATCTAATGAATTACTATTAGTATTACTCTAATGTTGAAAGTAATTGTGGATGCCAAAGATCCAATACATCATGTAAACAATTCTAATTTCAACAATAAAGTATTGTTATTTCTTTGACATTTTTTATATTATTTGATAAAAATAGTTAACTTGATAAGATCCTTGATTAAAATTAAAGATTTAATATCATAATAGAGATCATGAAAATGGAAAATAAGCCTTTTATAATTCTAATCAAAATTGTTTAGGATTATTGTGAATAGAACATCAATAATCCGGATAGATCAATATATATGTAATGATTTTTATTGAATAAAGATTAATACATCTCATTTATTAAATTGCATATATAGATGATGTACATGTAAATGTCATCATTGGACTGAGTTAATTGAGTATTCCTAATAGTTAATATAACCTTGATATGTGAATAGAAAGTTAACAAAAAGAAATATAATAAATTCCTTTGACCTGAAATTATTATAGTAATTAACAAGTTATTTATTATATTTTAATTTCGGACACCTATTGTCTTAGGACACTAGTTGAATGAATATTGGATATGATTAAATACTTTTAGAATTAATGATTAATTAAGAAAGAATCCATAAACTCTTAGCAATGAGTGTGAGCTTTGTGATATAATTTAGACATTGGCTAGGGCAATATTGAATGAAAGAAAAAAAAAGAGTTTATTAAGTCATTCATTGATTAAAGGTGTTAACTTATTAAAGTTTGATAATAATACTATACTCTAGAGTTAACCTTGAGCTGTAAACGATGGAAGAAAATATTACATTATTCTTTTATTGGTTCTTGAAGGTAAAAGATGTTACTTCATGCTATTCGAATGTTAAGAAGTGCTACTAGAAGCCTACCTTAATTAGTAAATTAATTATGATTAATTTACTATCGGTTTAGTATTGAACCTGTGGGGTCACACAAAAACGAGTATTCCAATCTTTGCAAAAGAAAATAATTTATTTGATAGTTAAATTAAAGAATTTAATTTAATAAATAAAATATTTTAGTGGAATATTATTATATTCTTTGCTAGCACTAAAAATATAATTAATATAAACAAAGAGTATTATTTTATTAATGTGGAGGTTGTTCACAAAATAAGAATAAGATTTTATCGCTACTGTATTGTCCATGACCCACAAAATACACGTGGCTAGTGTTGTGACATCAACAGACACGTCAACCCGTCAGTCCTGGCACAAAAGCACGGACATCGTGCCTTTAACAGTTAGGCTACTGGGCCAACAAATTATCTCTAACATCTTATTATTCAAATATTAATGATAATGTTGTAACTTCCTTGTCAAGTGGCAGATACCCAATTATTTATAAGATGTACATAATCTATATGATATAATTATCTACAAGCAATTATTTATAAGTCACAACTTATTTACTAGCTATTATCTACAAGCTAGCAATTATCTACAAGGGTTGTTACATCACTGTAACAGCCCCGACAAACAAGGACCCACACTCCTACTCCACTCAATAAGTACCAGGTTCCATCTCACCCTTTTTACTCACTCATTCTCCACTAACTCACATACTTACTTGAGCGTCAGAGTCCTTTGTTTTGCAGGTCCTCAATCCTATCCTCCTGACAAAGAGAACCCATTGTCCGAAGTACGAGATCTGGAGCCTCTCTTGGCCAAGTCCACCCTGACGTGCGGTACCTCCAGATTTTGGTAAGTACATTTGGCGTCCACCATTGGGCAGCGGTAAAACTTACCCTATGGCCTCGCTATTTCACTAATGATTATCCCGGACGCTGTGGGCATGTAATATCCTGAGTGTTGACGAGGGTGGGGAGTGATCGCCGGTGCAATGAGGCACAGACAAGGAGCGGCTCCTAGCAGGCTTCCAGTAGGAAGGGTACATGAATGAATTGAATACACACCCGAACGAGAGGGATCCAGAGGCTTTGCAGGTATGAGACTGTACAGTTGAGGATAACTTAAAGGAAATAATAGGTACTACCTATACCAACAAAGTGCATCTACTTTTCGGTAGCCCATAACTTAAGAACTCTAAAGTTAAGCGTGCTTGACTTAGAGTAATTCTGGGATGAGTGACCTCCTGGGAAGTTTCTCAGGAAGTGTGTGAGTGAGGACAAAGCACGCCTAAAAGTCTTGTGTTGGTATGTGGGGGCAGTCATTGATCCTGCAAGTGGTCGAACGTTACAGGTTTCATGTGGCCTCACTATTTCACTAATGATTAGTACACGGTATAGCTCACACGCGATACTCCTCTTGAGGGCTCCATTCCTCCCTTGACAAACACAAACACCCTTTAGCAACTCCAGATCTGCATAGCAGAGATGAAGTGACATCACGAAGAGGAACTCTGAAAGCTGAAGGCTGAACACGATCAGTGGGAGGCTCGAGTGAGACATCCCCAAGGCGACGAGCATTCAGCCCGTACAAACGAGCGTACTCAAGGGGAATCACACCCCAACACATCGTCAACACTCAAGATGACCCCATCTTATCACACATATACAGTCTAGAAGGGCAGATAACTCGTCGACACCCTTTTGTCGACCGCATCATGGAAGTCGACCTACTCCTAGGTTGGAAATCACTTAACCTAGATGAACATTTGGATGCATTCCTCACCATGGAAACCTTTACACCAACGATGATGCAATTTTGTGTCGTGTCTTCCCAATGTCCCTCAAAGGGGCAACATTGACATGGTGCAACGGACTTCCTCCGAGGTCTTTCAACGCTTTTGTCGAATGCTTTAGTGCACAATACGTAACCAACCAGTCCCACTGCATGACCTCGGCCGCACTAACTATAATAACCTTCTTTTGCAAAAAAAAAAAAATTGTTATTTTATCTGGCGATGATAGCGTGGCACTGTAGCTGCAGGTCAATTTTCACCGTTTTTGGCGCGATTAGCGCCAGGAACGGCGTCGTTAGCGCCAAAATGTGACCTGTGGCACGATTAGCGCCAAATATGGCGCCGTTAGCGCCAGAAGTGCCCTGGAAAACACATTTTCTCTGGAATCTGGCGCGATCAGCGCCAGAAGTGGCGCGGTTAGCGCCAGAACACGTCTGGGCCAGTATAAAAGGCCATTTCACGCGATTTTGAAGGCCAAAAGTTGGTTTTCTTCTTCCTCTGAGCTTTTCCGCCATTAATGAAGTGAAAAGCTTCATATCTACTCCATACTTCATCTAAACACCTCCTAACTACCAAGAAATATGATTAGAACCACTTATGAGCTAGATTCCAGCTTCAATCCTGAGAGAAAATCATAAAACAGAGAAATCCCATTCTCTAGGGGACTTGGAAAAAACTGAGTTTTTGAGGAAAAAGAAGGCGATTCAAGGATGCCAGAGCGTAGAGAAGTGATCCTCCAGCTTTCCTCGACTGATTGGAGGTAAGAAATTGAGATTTTACCCTTTAATTGTGAAATTGGTAATGGGATGAATAGTAACCCATTTCTGATAAGGCTGGAATTAGACTTAGGTTCTTTAGAAAAATATGCTTAGGAGGTTGTTCTGAGGAATATGGAACTTTGAAACTTGATTTGTGATGAATTTTGGTTTTGACCTTGAGTTTGGTATGGGTAGGAAGAAGATTGAGTGAATGAAAGGTACTATGATATGTGTGAACCTAAGTGCCTTTACAAAAATTGTTCATAAAGTCAAATAAACGGTGAAAACGTGTTGGTATATCTGTTTTGGCTATGTTGGAACAATTGTTGATTTACGAACTAGTAGATAATTGAATTGACTTATACAGAGTCTTAGAGAGACCCTAAGGCCTTGATTAGGTTGAGGAAGATCCTGCTAAGGGTCTGTGAGTCGCCTATAATGTGGTTTACTCTTATAACCCTAAGATAGAGGACGAAGAGGTTAGTATAGAAAGGAATAATGTTTCCTTTCATTATAACGGTTAAGGACCGTTATTGATGATTTGTTTGCATGCCTGGTGTAGGGCGTGAGATTTACATTGCTGGTGGTGGTGACCACGAAGCCGGAAGAGCCGGTATTGAGCTAAGATCAGGTAAACTCATTGTTCTTGGAGTTTTTCCTTTACTTGTATTCCACCATACCCTAAAGGGGTGATGGTTATTGTATTGCCTATATATATGTGTGTGTTTGTTGAGACTGGGTGTATTATTTTATTGAATCATTAGATTGATAATAAGAGAAACACTGTGATAGTGTTCTGTGATTGATGATGAGTCATGTACTGTGATAGTATGGTGTTGTGATTGAAAGAATTCTCTGACCAGTAGAATAGAATAGTGTGGATTTCTGTGGAAATGTACCTGTCAGATGATCTACCTTAGGCAACAGATTAAGTCCTAAGGTAATGTACCTGCCAGATGACCTTCCTTCGGAATAGACATCCAATGGGATTCTGAGGAAACGTACCTGTCAGATGATCTCCTTTAGGCAACAGAATTAAGTCCTAAAGGTAACGTACCTGTCAAACGATCTTCCTTAGGCATTGGACGAAGTTTTAAGAGAATCTATCCATGAGATAGCTGATCTCTCAGCCATGTGGTGTGTGTATACATATATTGTTACCTTGTATTATATACATGTGATATGTTATAGCAGAACTGTGATGGCTCTTGTAATGCAAATTTTTATATTATATAAGCATGGAAGTAAATCAGGGGGAGGAAAGACCTCCAAGGACCCTGAGTTTACTGAGATTATTATCTCACCCTTGTTGGGGCTCATGTTGCAGGTGATGATCCAGGAGTAGCTGATAAATCCCAAGGCAAGAGGCCTGAGTAGGGATAGTTCTTTGATAACCATAGGCATAAAGTGCTGAGCATGTTGGCTCAAGATTTTGATTATGCCTATATTTTGTACCCTTAGGGGATATTTGTACAGTTTTGAGACTATTGTACCTTGTATATTGTAAGAATTTCCCACATATGTATATAATGTACAGGTGATTTTGTTAATGACGCTTGATGACGTTATTTTGTTTAAAGCTTCCATTTTAATTATTTTGATAATTGCTGCGCTATTTTGATATAATAATATGTTAATACACCGGATGCATACGGGTGTTACACTAACTATTCTGCAACAGGTAGACAATGAGTCTCTTCAGAGGTTCATGGATAGATTTGGATGAATTGTCGTCCAGATCTGAAACCTCAACCCAGAGGTGGCATTGCATTCCATGCTGTTGGCCTTATGACCAGGTAAGTTCACAAACAGTCTATGAAAAAAAAAACCTTCTAGCATGGATGAGTTACGTGAATGGTCTAAGGGTTACATCCAGATGGAGCAGATCTTGAGGTTCGATAACGGCTGCCAAATTGCTAGAAAAAAAATAAAACTAAGATAATTTTGTAGCACAGGATTAACCTAGGTCGATTCAAAGATACAGTTCAATCTACTTCCTGACATAATCCACTTATAAATAGTAGGGGGATTTTATCAAACAGTTTGCAAAAAATGAACAAAAATTGCAGAAACACAAACAAGAAGTGAAGAAAAATGCAAAAAATAACAGAATTGATAAAAATCCAATTCACAAAACCAAGCAATGTAAATTCTTATATCATGATCATATTTTGAAGGTTCATTCAATATCATCAGAAGCAGTTCAATTGAATTAACTCCTAAATCAATTGAAATCACAAACCGGATTGAAATATCATTCAAACAATCTATGATTAAAATTCAAATTAGGAAATAAATCTATAACCTAATTTGTTTTCGATCCTAAACACATTCATAATCATGAAAATCGTAAAGAGGATTGAAGAAGATGAACATTCACACAAAAATTAGAATACCAAACTAGAACTCAAATTCTCCTTACTTAGACTAGATCCTTGGATTGATTTATTGTTTAGCCTTCTATGATCATCATCAGTGGAAGAGCCACGAAATTTGTATGAGAAAAATAGAAGAACAGAGAAGAAAGGAAGAAGAAAAATAAAGAACAATGTAGTGTTAAAAATAGGGGGAGCTTGAAGAAGATCAAGATGTTGAGGATCTTAGTCAAGGAAAAGTTTTAGCTTTAACATGCCATTCAATTGAAGCCATATGTAATTCTTAAATGGATAAGAGTTTCATCTTATGATCCTTTACATTTGCATAAACATCATTCATTGACTTGCATTCATGGTTTTACAAAAGGCATATATTTTGTAAACATGATTTTAAAGTATTCATGATTGCATTAAAAAAGTCAAAGTGTTCAAAGCTTGTTTGGGAAAAACAATTTCGTACTGCTTTAATCAATTACTAGCTAATGGTAATTTATTACTTAAGCTTTGAAGAAAACACTAATCAATTACAACAATATGGTAATCGAGTACTCTTCACATATCACAGTTAAAGTCTTCCTGTGATAATCGATTACATAGTGAATTAATCGATTATATTTCTCATGAATCTTTTCCAGAAAGATTCAAAAACACTTTGAAAATACAATGAACACACTTCAAATAACCAAGAGGGGGGGTGAATTGGTTAAAACAGTCTTTTAAAACTTTTCTTTCAAACAATTTGCGGAATTAAAAACTTGGATAGTATCACTCAATCACCCTTTATTAAAAACAAAATTTTTTTTCAATCACGATTCACCATAGAATGCATGTAATGACTAAAATGCTTCTTGTTGATTATATATTGATTTCCAAATATAAGCAATGAAAGAAACACTGATAAAGAACACAATACACAACTATTTATATTGGTTCACCCCATAAACTTGAAGGCTACATCCAGTGTTTTCCAACCAACACTAGGTTAGAGTTTTCACTAAATCAAATTATTCTTTTACAAGCAATACAAGTGATAATCTCTATCAACCCTAGATAAAGATGTTGAATTCTAAAACACTATTAGAATACAAATCACAAAGATCCTGGTAAACCTACTCAAATCATTCCCTTTGAGAACCCTACTCAAGAAAGCTTGAAAGAACTAAAATGATTTACACCACAAAATTTTAAAAGAGAAATTCTAAAAGAAAGAGTTCAAGAAATACACAACTGAGATCCTTAACAGATGATTGAATAAATGTTTGTTGTTACCAATCAATCAGGTTGAATGAATGTCAATGCACAAACAAATCTTCCTTGAAATCTCTTTTTCTTACTAACACATCATCTTCAAAAATTAACTCTTTGATTCTTCTCACAAGTGATGACTCAACATGTAAAATCAATTTCTTTATCTTTTTGATGCACTTAGAACTTTTGGGTAAGTCTAAAACTCAGAGAATATTTCGCTCTGAAAAATTCGCAAAACGTATGAAGTGCTGACCCAAAAAGCCTTTATATAAAAAACTGATTTAACTAACTGTAATTGATTAATCCGTTCAGGTAATCGATTATTTTGACATATGTAATCGATTTAATCAATCAGATAATCAATTAATATGTTCTTGAGCTTTCTAGAAATCTTTCATGAACAATTTAATCAATTAATACGTGATGTAATCGATTAACATAGATAAGCTCAAATAGAAAACTAGCCTTTGTAATCTATTACGCCTTATTGTAATCGATTAAGGCAGACTCTTCATTATATGTAAAATGAACTAAGTAATCGATTATGATTTTCTTTAATCGATTGACACAGATAGACATATTTTGAAATAACACTTGGTAATCGATTAAAGTGTTTATCATGGCTTTTCTAGAAATAATCATAAGCATGTAATCAATTACAAAGTAATGGTAATCGATTAAAGCAGTGCATAAACTGATTTTTCCAAAACATTAAGCCATATGATTTTCTTTTGCAAATGCAAGCATGTAATCCTATATTCTACATATGAACGCATGTAAATGAATTATGCTATACAAGGATCACTAGGCTATGTACTTGAACCACTTAGACAAATTACAAATGTCACATAATGATTGGGCATGTAAAAAGCTAAAACAACAAGCCAAGCCAAATACATTAGACTTGCTTTGAGAAACTTGCAGCTCCTTCTTCCAACTCCCCATGTATAACACACTTTAATCGATTACAGTAGAATAGTAATCGATTACACTTCACAAAATCACATAAATGTCTTCATGTGATAATCGATTACGATTTGTGGTAATCGATTACTTGGCTCGTTTTAGAAAATAAGACTTTGTGTTAATTGATTACATGGTGATTTAATCAATTACTCTGCTCATATATCTTTTCCAGAAAACTCAAGAACATTTTAATCGATTGAATTTGTTATTAATAGATTACATTAGTCATTTTAATCGATTATATTGATGATTTAATCTATTACATTCAGTTACAATAGTTTATTATAAATAGTTGTTAAGTCTTTTGAAAAATATAGATCATTACATTGCGAATTTTCATAAGTTTTCAAAAGCCTTCTGAAGTGAGAAAAGATATTCTGAGTTCTAGAGTTCTTGTCCCACAAATTCTAAATCTTCATGTTGCATTGAAAGATTTCTTTTTGGGCACGATTTTAAAGAAGTATTTGGAGAGGAAGCTCTTAAACTTGTTTTCATTTCAAACTTGATTGGTAATCCATATCCGTTCATATTCATTGGATCATTAGGTTGTCTCTCTCCATTAACTTTGCTTGTAATTTCGTTTTTAGAATTTTCTAAGTGTTTGTTGCTATTACAATAGAATTCTTAAGGATTGTCTAAAGTAGGGTTCTCTCGATGGAAGAGTAAAGAAGGGTTTCTCTATGTCTTGATAACTAGGAGTCTAAAAGAGTTTTAGATTTTTGTTCTTAATCTAGGGTTGATTAAGGGTGATTTTTGTAAGCTTGTAGGAATTGAATTTTGTGAATAGTGGAACTCTAATCTAGTTTTGGTTAGAAGAAACTGGATGTAGCTTCTCTTGTTGAGAAGTGAACCAATATAAGTTCTTGTGTTGATTATTTTCTTTAATCTCTTCTTGCTATCTTAATATGTGATTCTTTGGTGAAATATTTATTACTCAACAAGTGAAGGTTTTAGCAATTGTTTTCTTGAGCTGAGTGGTTTGATTGATGGAAGCATGCTTGGTTTTATTGTGATACGATTCTATTACTCTGATTCTTTAAAGATTTTTAAAAGGCTAAGTTTTAACCAATTTCACCCCTTCTTGGTTATTGTGTGTGTTCATATTGTTTTCATGAAGAACAATGAAGAACAATTGAGAGAAAAAGAGAGAAAATATTTTAATTCTTAAAATATGCACAAGAAGATAGAAATTTTATTTGTGTGTGTCTATGTTTTCTCAAATAACTCCTAGCTACACTAATATATAATTATTGAACAAAATTAAGGTATGGGCTCTGATTAGGCCCATCTAAACTAACTAATTATGCTAATTACATCAATCAAAATCCAAACCGCAGCCCAAAACTCAAGTGCAAAGGTTCTGACTTCCAAGCCTAATTTAACCCTCAAAATGACAGAATAATGTTTATCTCTGACAAAATTGTAGCTCTTTTCCTTAGCTTTCCAGGGTATACTCATATGCTCCATTTGGAGTTTTTTAGAATCCTATAGGTCCTGCACAAGGAAGATAGGTCAAGTAAGCACAAAATCTGAAAATAAGCAACAATTATCAATAAAACCCAATTATTTTCCCAAGACAAAAACCAAGTTAAAATGAGAAAATAAGAATCCAAGAGAAGTCAAATAAGCTAATAAGAATAGAAAAATACTATACTAAAAATACTCAATCAAGGTTCAAGAATGAGGTCCGACAAGCCGAACAAAAGGGTGACAAGCAAGAAGGAGGTACTAAGATCGACCCACATAAGTCAGACAAATGGCACAAGCCGAACAAGCTCTAGCCTCTCCCAAAGCCAGGTATGAGCACTACACACCCCTAATAGCAAATCACACCACTATTTTGGAGGAGGCTTTCAACACGGAGGTACCCGTAAAACTACCTCCGCCACTTCCTCCCAGGTCGGGGTCAGATAGGACCAAATATTGCAGATACCATCGCAGTTGCGGTTATAACATAAAAGACTATTAGGCCCTAAAAGATAAAATCGAAGAGCTCATACAAGTTGGGTATTTATCCCTATTTGTGAAAAGACCTGACAATTACCTAATAGGAGCCAGACCCGAGGGACACCAAGAGGATCAACCTAGGAATCAGGATGCCAACAGAAGAAGTGATAGAGCAGAAGACAGAGGAAGGCAGAGACACTACTAGCTAAGACACGAACATCAACCTCCACAAGAACAAGAAAACGAGCCCGCCCAACAAATTCGAGGTGTAATTAACACCATCACGAGCGAATTTCCCTACCGAGGGTTGTCCAGTCAATCCCAAAAGCTGCATCTCCACGCCATCTGGGAGCTTCATAATCAGGTATTTAATTGTCAATGCAAATATCTCTTACTTTGCTTTGATTGGCAGGAAAACGCTGAACAAGCTCGGAGCCATCGTCTTCACAAGAAAGATAGTGACTTTCAAGGCAGACCAAAAAATAGGCCTGACAATGCTATACTGGGAGCCTCAAAGTGGCACCATATCCTCCCACCAAGGAGCTTGACAGACATCATCCCACAACGGGTGGTACCAGCCAAGTCATGAACGTGGACGAAGGGTCTCCAATCCAAACCCTAACCGTCTACGAAGAAAGTCAAGATGCCATATTTGACGTGGATCCGTTCGACGATGCTGTCAACAAAGGCCCAAAGCCTATCGAAGAACTTGTCAAGCTGTAGCTCGGACTCAAACCGGGATAAATGCGCACAGCTCAGCAAGGACCTCACTAACCATGAGCACGGATGCATAGCTGACGTCTTACACAAAAAATGGATCTATTCGCCTGACAACCATCTGACATGCCAGGCATTCATCCCAGTATCATATGCCACAAGCTGGCCATTTGCCCTCAGGCTAAGCCGGTATCACAGAAGAAGAGGAAGATAAGAGACGAGCGATGCAAGGCAGTCAGAGAAGAGGTGGACAAGCTGCTCAAAGCCAATTTCATCACAGAAGTCAAGTACTCCACCTGGCTCGTTGTTAAGACTCTTGGCAAGCGTACCGTTTTATCGTTGCAAGTTACAAAATTTATAGAAGTTCATCTCCACAGGGACTTGAGTTTACTTTGTTTAATTTAAATATAGTTCTAACAGTTTAATAGTTTATATACAGAGAGTGTAAATGACAGTTCATTTGATGTGATAATGAAATGTAAAATATAACGAATGGGAAAAACTACAAAAATAAATAAAACGAGTTTAATTCAGGAAAAGCGTAGGATTGGATTTCATCATTCTTATCCATTTATATCTAATTAATCTTATCATGCATAAGTCATTTTCTACTCTTATTGATGCACACGTTTTTTTTACCACAAATCGATCCCTCGCATTTGAGAATCCTAAGAATATTTACTAGATATCGATCCCTCGCATATCAAAATAAATATCCGAGCATTAAGAATTAAAATTGCGTGCCTATGCAAATTAAAACGTTAAGCCCTATTCCTAGCAACGTAACGTGATAAGTAATTTCATTCAATTCAAACCCTAAAGGTACTTTTCAGTCAAGCTTAGGATTTTAATTCATGAGACTATTGATCAAGTAGAATCAAGCATTAAACACATAATGAAATTACCAACAAGAGATAGAAAAGATTCATGCAATAAATAAAACTAAAAGAGATACATAGGGATAGAATGATTACTTCCAATCCTCGAGAAGCTTAGGCGACCATGGAGAGAACCTCCTTAAGAGAAGAGTTGATGAAGGAAATCATCTCTGCTTTACTCCAGCAGGGTTTCCCCTATAACCTTCACCTCTCTCACTGATGGAAACAACTGAACCTATAGCCATTAAGTTTTCCCAAATCTACCTTGCAATAGAACCCAAGCTTCAAGAAGACCTCAAGAACACAGAAACTCCAACACTCCTTGAATTGGGGCTGTTTCAAAAGTTTAAATTACAGAAAAATGGAAGATGGAAGAAAGGATAGGGATGAAGGTGAAGACAATGAATGGCACCATGGAAAAGGATTTCCAATAAGCCTAGGAAGAATCACCATAATAGCACTGGGAAGCCATTGATAAGACTCAGAAGTTCTTGAACAAGAACAAGAGAGAAACTCTCACAACAATTTTTCAGAAATTGTATTAATGAACCAAAAGTTAGTTACATTTAGTTTTGGCACTTTATATAGGTCACGAAATTACAAGCTAAATGTCACTGAAATGTAAGAAAATACAAATTGAAATGAAGCCTAAATGAAGCTTGAAGTGCAAGCTTTCCTTAAGTGACCTTTGGCTTCCCAAACATGTGCAGAAAAGCTTAAAAATTGGTTACTCAATTATTTCGACCATGTAATCGATTATTTAACCTAAATAATCGATTACTTGGTTTGGTAATCGATTATTTTGCTCTTATCTATCCTGGAAACTGATATATGGCCAAAATAATCGATTAATTCGACATGTAATCGATTAAAATAGAGCTATTTGCATTTTTCAGACTGATTTAATCGATTACAGGTATTAAAAGATGCTTTTAATTTGTTACAGGATGCTTTTAATCTGTTAAAATAGACAACAATCCTTTTGTGTTTCCACTACTTTTGTGGGATTATATTGAATTTGAGACATCAAAATCCAGCTCTTATCATCCTCGATATGGTGTGTAACTTCATGCTTGTCAAAGTTAGCTTGAATATGGTCTTGAAGTGCTTGAGTCCTAACTCTTGTCATTGGTCCCTTGAAGCTCACCAAAAGAAGTGCTTCAAGCTCTCTTTCTAGACCTTTGGTTTGTCTTGGACCTCCATCATCCCCTCCTTCTTGGAAAGAACTTGTTCTCAAGTTTGTCTCCTCATTTGTACCTACATCATACAAAGAAAGATCACAAACATAGAAAGTATTACTCACACCATACTCACTAGGCAATTCAAGTTTATAAGCATTGTTGTTGATCCTCTCTAGAATCTTGAAAGGTCCATCTCCTCTAGGTTGTAGCTTGGATTTCCTTTCATGAGGAAATCTATACTTCTTTAAATGAAGCTACACTAAATCTCCTTTATTAAAGATCACTTGCTTCTTGTGCTTATTGGCTTGCTTGGCATATTGTTCCATCTTTCCCTCCAAATGTGCCTTCACTTTCTCATGCAACTTTCTAACATAAAAAGCTTTAGATAAAGCATCATGATTAACCATAGAAGAAGTGTTAGGTAAAGGCAATAAATTAAGAGGAGTTAAAGGATTAAAGCCATAAACAATTTCAAAAGAAGATAAAGAAGTAGTCTTGTGAACTACTCTATTGTAAGCAAACTCAATGTGAGGTAGACACTCTTCCCAATTTCTCAAATTACCCTTGATGTAGCATCTAAGGAGTTGTCCCAATGTTCTATTAACCACCTCAGTTTGGCCAACCGTTTATGGTGACAAGTTGATGAAAATAAAAGTTTTGTACCAAGCTTACCCCCACAGTGTTTTCCAAAAGTGGCTAAGGAACTTAGTGTCTCTATCACTCACTATGCTTCTTGGCAATCCATGTAGTCTCACCACTTCCTTGAAGAAAATATTGGCTACTTCACAAGCATCATCACTTTTGTGACAAGGAATAAAGTGTGCCATCTTTGAAAACCTATCAACAACAACAAAGATAGAATCCTTTCGACTCTTGGATCTTGGAAGGCCAAGCACAAAATCCATAGAAATGTCAACCAATGGGAGTTAGGAATAGGTAAAGGTGTATACAAACCATGATGCATTAATCTAGATTTAGCTTAATGACAAGTAATGCATTGAGAAATAAGCTTATGCACATCATGCCTCATTTTTTGCCAAAAGAAATGTTCATTTAAAGTAGCCAAAGTTTTGTCCACACCAAAGTGCCCCATCAAATTATTCTCATGAGCTTCTCTAATAAAAAGTTCTCTCAAAGAGCTTTTAGGAACACATAATCTCTTTTCCTTAAACAAGAAACCATCATGTCTAAAATATCCTTGATGAGCCCCTTTCTCACACAAAGCAAAAATACTAGAGAAGTCATGATCATTTGCATACAATTCCTTTATGTGATTAAAACCAAGCAATTTAGTTTCAAGCATAGAAATCAAACAATGCCTTCTTGATAAGGCATCTGCCACCACATTCAACTTTCCTTGCTTGTGTTTAATGACATAAGGAAATTGCTCAATGAACTTAACCCACTTAGCACATCTTTTGTTGAGTTTACCTTGACTTTTCAAATATTTAAGGGATCCATGATCCCTATGTATCACAAATTCCTTAGGTAAAAGATAATGTTGCCAAGTTTGCAAAACTCTAACAAGTGCATACAATTCTTTGTCATAAGTGGAATAGTTCAAACATACACCCTTCAATTTCTCACTAAAATAAGCAATAGGATGTTTATCTTGAATTAAACCCCCCTCCAATGCCTACATTAAATGCATCACATTCCAATTCAAAAGAAGCATTAAAATTAGGCAATGCAAGAATAGGTGCATGAGATGATTTATCCTTCAAAGTTTGGAAAGCAATTTCATGTTCTTGCTTCCAAGAAAAACTCATGGTTTTCTTCATCAATTCATTCAAAGGAGAAGCAATGGTACTAAAATCTTTCACAAATCTCCTATAAAAACTTGTCAAACCATGAAAACTTCTAACATCTTTCACACTTGTAGGAGTTGGCCACTCCATGATGGCTTTCACTTTCTCTTGATCCACTTGGACTCCTTGGACACCTACTACAAAACCTAGAAACACAACTTATGAAGTGCAAAAAGAATATTTATCAATTGCTCCATACAAGGTTTCCTTTCTAAGCACCTCCAAGACACTTTTAACATGCATTAAATGATCATTTAAATTGGCACTATAAACAAGAATATCATCAAAGTACATAACCACAAATTTGCCTATAAAATGTCTAAGAACATGATTCATAAGTCTCAAAAAGTACTAGGTGCATTAGTCAAACCAAAAGGCATAACTAACCATTCATAAAGCCCAAATTTTGTTTTGAAAGTCGTTTTCCATTCATCCCCTTCCCTCATCCTTATTTGATGATAACCACTCTTAAAATCAATTTTAGAGAAAATAGTAGCACCATGCAATTCATCTAAAAGATCATTAAGTCTAGGGATGGGATGCCTATACCTTATGGTGATGTTGTTGATTGCTCTACAATCAGTACACATTCTCCAAGTTCCCTTTTTCTTAGGCACAAGAATAATAGGCATAGCACAAGGGCTCATGCTCTCACCGATGCACCCTTTTTCAAGTAGCTTCTCTACTTGTGCTTGTATCTCTTTTGCTTCTAGTGGTGAAGTCTTATAAGCTAGCCTATTAGGGAGTGCACAACTTGGAATCAAATCAATTTTATGCTCTATGCCTCTCAAAGGAGGCAAGCCATTAGGCACTTCTTTTAGAAAGACATCTTGATACTCTTCCAAAAGTGATTGCATAGCTTTAGGCAATTTTTCACATTCCTTTTCAACATGTAAACAAAGAGACTTAGGAAGTATATAATAAAGAGGTTGTTGTGCCAATAACACTCTCTTAATTTGCTTTTCACTCAAGAACAAGCTCTCTTTAATCTCATGAATTTTTTTGTTATCATTTTCTTTTTCCTTTCTTTTTTTCTCACTAGCTTTTTCTCTTGGGTACCTCACTTTTCTTCTCTTTTTTAGGTGCAGTATTTTTTTTAATTCCTTAATGCTCTTTTCTTTCATCCTTATTTGATCCTTACACACTTGTCTAGGAGTCAAGGGCTTCAAAATAATTTTCTTGCCTAGGTGCTCAAATTCAAAAGTATTTTCCATGCCATTGTGTATCACTTTTCTATCATATTGCCATGGTCTACCAAGAAGGATATGACCAGCCTCCATAGGAACAAAATCACAAAGAACGTTATCATGATAAGCATTAATAGAAAAAGGAATGAACACTTGAGAATTTACCACCACTCTCCACTTTCACTAAGCCATTGTAACTTGTATGGCTTTGGATGCTTTGTGTTGGCAAGTGTAATTTCTCCACAAGTCTTGTACTAGCCACATTGGTGCAGTTCCCACCATCAATGATAAGTGAGCATACCTTGTCTTTTACCAAGCACCTTGTGTGAAAAATATTTTTTCTTTGAGTCTCCTCTTTTTCTAGGCAAAAAGTACTCAACATTCTCCTTACCATCAAGAGATCTCCCTCTTCGGTCTCTACTAGTGTGAGTTCATTTTCTTCTTCACTTGAAGAACTATTTGAGTCACTTGAAGACTCACTCCTTATGCTTCCATCCCAAGCAAAATCATATTCCTCTTGTTAGGACATTGAGAAGCAATGTGTCCTTTACCAAGACACTTAAAACACTTGATATTGCTTGATCTTTTTGGAGTTGGCTCCACCATTTTTTTTCTTGGGCTCTCCACTTTTACTTTATTTTTCTTAGGAGAAACCTCTCTTTTTGGCTTGTCCTTCCAGTTGGAAGTTGCAGCCCCTTTAGAGAATTTGGAAGTTTTTCTCCTCTTTAGTTGTTGGTCCACCCTTTGAGCTTTGTGGACTAGCTCCTCAATTGTGGCATATGAATGTAGCTTCATCACATCTTGAATTTCTCTATTCAAGCCATGAAGGAACCTAGCCATTGTTGCTTCTTGAACTTCCACAATTTCAGCCCTTATCATCATCAATTCCATTTTCTTATAATATTCATCAACACTCTTATTACCTTGGAAATGTCTTTGAAGCTTATTATGGACTTCTCTTGCATAATAAGTTGGGACAAATCTTCCTCTCAAGCATGCCTTCAAGTCATCCCAAGAATTTACTCTTTGTCTCCTTCCTTTCACTATATCCATTTGAATTTGGTTCCACCATATCAAAACATAGCTACCAAATTCTAGAGCTGCTAGAGTAACTTTCTTTTCTTCCTCAAAATGTTAGCATGAGAAAATTTGTTCTACTTTCACCTCCCACTCAAAATATTCTTCCAGATTATTATTACCAAGGAATTTTGGAATTTTTATTTTCACTCCATTCAATCCTCCATTCCTCTCATCTCTCTCTTCTCTTCTCACCCTCCTATCTTCATCATCTCTATTTTGCCTCCTAGGATTATGCTTCCTATGATTTTCTCTTCTATTATTAATTTCTGTTTTATTATTTTATCTCCAATCCTCCATCTCACGCCTTTCATCATAATAGTTTTCTGCATAAGAAGAAGCATACTCACTCAACCTTCTACTATTATGAGCCTCTCCATCCACACTTTCTCTTGGATGACTCCTTCTTTGCATTCCTTCAATTTTGGCATCTATTTCAGTTTTCAAATCTTTTATTTATTTTGTCATGGCTTTCATCAACCTAGAGGTCCTAGGTGACAAAGCTTCTCCTCCACTTGAACTCATCCTTCCAAGAAAATGGTTAGCAAAACACAAGTATATAAAGAAATTTTCACCCTTCTCTAAATGTTTATCACTCTCACTCGTGTTTACACACTTTCTATGCTTTTTCTATAATGTTCTCTCTTGCCTTTTTCCACTCTTATTCCTCTCTATAGCTCTTAAACAAAAACTTCTAATCAAATCAAGCTTCTTTACTATAGTGAAATAGGAAATGATTCTAGGCTAGACTCAAGAGTCCAAGAACAAGAAAACTAAAACCTTGGAAATTTAAAGAGACAAGCAACAAAGCAAAATTTAGAAAAGCACAACTCAAATTGGATTTTAATGAAACAACTCAAGGAATACTATGGTTGTACCAAACTGCACAAGGAGGATATGCCAAATAAATTCAATTGCTAGAAGTCAAATTTCATCAAATTTGCATGTTATACAAGTTCACTTGATTTTGTTGTTCAAAAGAAATTTTAGAACTTGTAATTTTGTAATTTGCTTCTAAATTTTGTTTTTCTTTCACTTTTTCAAGCCATTAATCAATAATGTCTTTGGCTGTACAATTGATGTATAACAATTGTAAAATTTGCTTCTAACAACTCAATTCAGTTTAGGCATGAGAGTAGAATCAAAACAAGTGGTCATACAACACAAAAACACTACAAACAAAAGTTGACCAAAATCAAAACTAGAAAATCAGAAAAATATCAAGTTCACATGAAGAACATAAGAACAAGAAATCAAATAGAACTTTAATAAGACTACTAAGGTTTTGTGGCTGAACACACGACAAGCCCACACCACCAAGAATCAAAGGAAAACAACAAGAAACAAGGAATTAAAATGGATTTTCGTTTTTGGGTTTTAATGCAGAATTTTACCTTTGAAGAAAACTAAAACTGAACTTGAAGAAGAATTCTACAAGGATTAGGCTCTAGATACCACATGATGGAAACAGCT
This sequence comes from Glycine tomentella, assembly GCA_007407185.1. NCBI lineage: Eukaryota > Viridiplantae > Streptophyta > Magnoliopsida > Fabales > Fabaceae > Glycine > Glycine tomentella. The sequence goes on from PYAF01006344.1 coordinate 241,955, forward strand.
GAACCCATAGCCATTATGTTTTCCCAAATCTGCCTTGCAATAGAACCCAAGCTTCAAGAAGACCTCAAGAACACAGAAACTCCAACACTCCTTGAATTGGGGCTATTTCAAAAGTTTAAATTGCAGAAAAATGGAAGATGGAAGAAAGGATAGGGATGAAGGTGAAGACAATGAATGGCACCATGGAAAAGGATTTCCAGTAAGTTTAGGAAGAATCACCATAATAGCATTGGGAAGCCATTGATAAGACTCAGAAGTTCTTGAACAAGAACAAGAGAGAAACTCTCACAACAATTTTTCAGAAATTGTATTAATGAACCAAAAGTTAGTTACATTCAGTTTTGGCACTTTATATAGGCCACGAAATTACAAGCTAAATGTCACTGAAATGTAAGAAAATACAAATTGAAATGAAGCCTAAATGAAGCTTGAAGTGCAAGCTTTCCTTAAGTGAGCTTTGGCTTCCCAAACATGTGCAGAAAAGCTTAAAAATTGGTTACTCAATTATTTCGACCATGTAATCAATTATTTAACCTAAATAATCAATTACTTGGTTTGGTAATCGATTATTTTGCTCTTATCTATCCTGGAAACTGATATATGGCCAAAATAATCGATTAATTCAACATGTAATCGATTAAAATAGAGCTATTTGCATTTTTCAGACTGATTTAATCGATTACAGGATGCTTTTAATCGATTGCAGGTGTCAAAAGATGCTTTTAATTTGTTACAGGATGCTTTTAATCTGTTAAAATAGACAACAATCCTTTTGTGTTTCCACTACTTTTGTGGGATTATATTGAATTTGAGACATCAAAATCCAGCTCTTATCATCCTCGATATGGTGTGTAACTTCATGCTTGTCAAAGTTAGCTTGAATATGGTCTTGAAGTGCTTGAGTCCTAACTCTTGTCATTGGTCCCTTGAAGCTCACCAAAAGAAGTGCTTCAAGCTCTCCTTCTAGACCTTTGGTTTGTCTTGGACCTCCATCACTCACTCTCCTAACTATCTAAACTGAAACTAGAACTTTCTAAGCTTAAGCACAACAATGGAAAGCAAGAATTTAAAGAAGAATGATGCCAAACTCCAAATTTTTGTGGCCTATTTATAGAAATCCTCCTCCTACCTGCTTCACTCGCCCAGACGACCATTTTCTTCATGTTTTGCTCGCCTGGGCGAGTTGAAGTTATCTCCTTGGAACCTGTGCTCATCTGGGTGACCATTTTAGCCTGTGGGAGCTCGCCTGGGTGAGTTAAAGCCTTCAACATGAAATAATCTTTGGGCTTTGATGGATTTTGGGCCTGGATTGCTTGTTGTACCTCCTATGTTTGCTTTGTGATCCATTTTGCTTGCTTTATGTGTTTGGAATCTTCGGAAATCCTTTTAACCTATCAAAATGCAAGAGAAGATTGGATAAATATTCAAGAATATGAACATAACATTCATCCTAAGCACTAAATACAAACTAACTAGATTTAGGGCAAGTTTTATGGATATTCTTAGTAAAAATGAAAGATAAGTGCCTTCAATGTAACCCTAATTTCACTAATATATGACACTTATCACTCGCCAATGTTTTTATGGTCAGAAAAGCCAACGACAAATGAAAAATGTGCACTGATTACACTGACCTCAATAAGGCGTGTCCCAAAGATGCATATCCTTTGCCAAGCGTCGACAGGCTAGTCGATGGCACGTTTAGGTTTCAAGTGTTGAGCTTCTAGGATGCATATTCTAGGTATAACCAGATCATAACACATGCTCAAGACGAAGAGAAAACAATATTCATTACTAAAGATGCCAATTTTTGCTACAGGGCATGGCCTTAAAAACGCTGGTGCCACATACCAACGGCTGATGGATCGAGTCTTCAAGCAGCAGATCAGACAAAATGTTGAGGTATATGTTAACGACAAGGTCATCAAATATCAAAGTATAGCCCAACATGTGGCAAACCTAAATTAGGTTTTCATAGAAATTCATAAATACGACTCAACTGGGAAAAATGTACTTTCGGGGTCGACAAAGGCAAGCCTGGGAGCAAGCCTTCTTGGCCTTCAAGAAAACTATTGCCACACCGCACGTCCTTAGTAGACCCAGACTAGGAGCACCATTACTCCTTTATCTTTCTGTAGCTAACGAAGCCATTAGCTCATCCCTCGTTCAAGAGGAAGGGAAATATTAGTTTCCTATCTACTTCACCAGCTGCATCCTCCAAGATGCTGAGAAGCGGTATTAGATGATAGAGAAGACAACACTATCACTTATCAAAGTCACTAAGTGGTAGTCAAAATGAACTACCCCATCAAACAGATGTTGTGAAAGCCTGAACTTGCAAGGAGGATGGTGTCATGATCCGTAGAACTGTCAGAGTTCAACCTCCAGTACGAACCTCGTGGCCCCATGAAAATACAATTCATGGCAGATTTCCTAGCAAAGTTTGCTGCCAATGACCAAACCACCCGAGCTTCCTGTGATAATTGATTATCTTACGAAATAATCGATTACCAGAGCTTCTGCATAATTTTACACAACATGTTCATTTGGTTTAATCGATTACCAGATATTCGTAATCGATTAAATATGCATCGTCAAGTTTTAGGCATGGTCTGTGTTAATCAATTATATGGGTAATTAATCAATTACTTGTATGCATTGAAAAACTTGGTTTGTCTGACTTAATCGATTACAAGACGAATTAATCGATCATATTGTTCGTGACAGATTTCCAGATTTCTGATGAACACTTTAATCGATTAAATGGATAAAATAATCAATTACCGTGGCTAAAATAATCAATTACATTGACGAAATAATCGATTACATTTAGTTAAAACAATTTTGTTATAAATAGAAAACCTGAGTCTGTTTGAAAGAAAGGAATAAATAACTCGTGCAAATTTAGTGATAAACATTTTTCTACAATTCAAGAGAGTACCCAAGTCAGAATTAAGTGAGATAATCATAGTTGTTGAATGTCAATGGGATCTACATGAGTTCTTAGTATCGTAACTCAAAGATCAAAGTTCTGTTCAAGCTTGTTCTTAAAGAAAGAATTCAAGAAAGACTGGTAGTCATCTTCTACATATAATCTCAGGTTGATTGAATCATTCATATCATTGTTATTGTTGAGGATTATAAGGTTATATCTTTCTTGTACCTTAAGCTTGATTTTTAGTTAATTTCTGTTGTATAATTGTGTGGTACTTCCATATAACATTTGTATTCTTTAAAGCTTTTTCTAGAAAGGGTTTCTAGAGGGAAGAACAGAGAAGGGATGTCTGGTTCTTGGTCTTTTGAAAAGTCTATAGGAAGTAGATTTTGAATTTTACCTAGGGAGGGTAAGAGAGATCATTTGTAAGCTTGTAAAGAATAGATATTTGTTATAGTGGAACTTTAACCAAGATTTGGTTGGAAGAAAACTAGATATAGCCTCCGGGGTTGAGAGGTAAACCAGTATAAATCTTTTGTGCTTTATATTTCAGTTTGTATTTCATTTAATTCTTGAAGTATAGTAATTGCTTATCATACAAACTTGGTCACAGCACAAGAGTAATTTGATTAGAGAAGTAAATTATTTTTCTAATTGGTTTTAGAGTGATACGATCCTTTTAAAGTCTTCCGCTGTTACATATTTTGAAAGAAAATTTTAAAACTCTAAGGTAAAACTAATTCACCCCCCTCTTGGTTATTTGCATAAGTGTTCATTATATTTTCAGGCTTGACAAACCCAAGGTCTACCCTTGGTGAGCCTCCCCATTGTTAAGTTTCGCCTACACGAAAACTTAAGGTATACAAGGTCCACCTTTGATGAACTTTCATATTCCTAAAGTCTATCTTTGTTGGAATACAGAAGCACATCAGATGAATTACAAGACCTTTAATTAGGTTTAAATCAAACCTGAGATGATTTTATGTCATCTAAACTCTTAATTTCCATCAAGGTCTTGCTTCCTACACCATAAAGACCTTCTCATCAAGGCAGCCTACCCTTACTATTACGGAGCATCGCACAAAATGGCAACAACATAAAAAGACACACAAACAGAGAAAAATTCATTAACGAAGGAAAAACATGTACATTAAAAAGAATAATTGTCAAGGTTACATAGCCTGCCCAAAAAAACCAACAAGTAAAATTACAAAAGAGAAGCTAAACATTGGCCCCATGCCCTGCTCCTCGCTAGCACCCTCCTCCACAGCGGCTATCTCTTCCTCATCAAGCAAAACACCATCCTTCACATCCTTGAATGGGTCAAAAAGACCTAAGTCAAGGTCCTTAGCGAAGAACCTGACCTGTCTGATGGCCTTGTGAAAACCTTTCTCATGCTACTACACAACCTCCTTTAAATGAGCAGCTTCTCTTCAAGCTCCCTGCTGGCCTCCCTCTCTTTTGATGCCCTAAGCTCGGACTCCTCTAGAGTTTGATGAATCAAAATCATACGAAGTGCAAACGTGATCAAGAGAGACACTAGGGCGAGAAGCAGAGGAAGGAAGAGTTGATGCCGACATAACAAAGGGAGGAATTGGTGAAGTTGGAGAAGAAAAAGATGACATTTTAGGAGCATTAACGACTGCCACATCAACAGTCGGCAAGGGCGTAGCCGTGGTTGATGAAGGAGCAACGACAGGGCTAGCCGATGAGGCCAACACAATGGTCACGACAGCAGGGGAAGTAGAAACTCCCTGGGCAGGTGAGAAAAGAGGAGTTGGAGGAGCAGGAGCGACAACAGTAGTTTGGACAGCCGACGATGCCACGGGAAGACCCTTCTAAACAACCTGAATAGGGTCACCTGAATAGGGAAGTAGCTCGACAGCCTGCCTCATCACGTGAAGGCTAAGAGGGGCCCTTGACTTCTTGCGGCTTGATGTTCCAACACCGTCATCTCACTTCCTATTAGCCATAACAGAGGAAAGGATGCTGGGGGAATCCTCAACAACCTCAACACCAATAGGGCCAACCCTAGTAATAAGTTGACCCTCACACCTAGCAGAAGGGTTAACAGACGAAGGCGGCACAGCCCCACAAATAGGTCCGACCTGCTTCACTAAGGGCCTCCAAGGTAAGTCGCCCATTATACCTGCAAAATGACCAAAACACAATAAGTGCCAATTCAGGCGATTAACCTCAAACACAAAAGAAGACAGGGCAAAATAGTTTATCGTCCAAGGCAGTGAGAGGATCATCCGCCAAGAGCAAAGACAGGAATACTCACACGTCCAAGAAAGTCGATAGTTGCTCCAAAATAGCCTTGTACACCCTCTCCAAGAGGGTCAACAGATCCTTGTCGAAGGACTTGAACTGGTAGGATTAGACTACCGTAGAATGGGAAGCGAAACTCTCCGTCTTGATTGAACATCAGTGGCAACCCATCCACCACAATGTCAGTAGCTCGGACCTTGAAAAAATGGTCCTTAAAGTGGCGAAACACATTCTAGTCGAACTCGAACAATTTTTTGGACACGCTATTCAAAGAAATCCATCCTATCTTGCCTGGTAACTTTATCTGAAAGAAGTACGGAACACTGACATGCTAGGTCGGATTTTTAAAAAAAGGGAACATGATTTCAAAGTCCCTCACCATATTCCAACTATTGGGATGAAGCTGAGAAGGGGGCACATTCAAATGCTCAAGCAGAGCACACTGAAAATGTTAGAATCATGAAGCTGAAGCAAAGTATTCAAAGATGAAAAGGAAAATGAGTTTTGATATTTTACATGCCCAATCTTATTGGATGACATATGTAATTTGTTCTTAAGCTTGGTTTATTAAGATAAAGCTTTATAATCCTCATTGTCTAAGGGTAATTCATGCATTCATACATTCATTTAATATGAATTAATCATGTGGTAACAATCAAACATGTAATAACTCATAAAGGATATTAGAAATTGTATAAAACAATTTCTCACTGCTTTAATCGATTACTTTGGTAAAATAATCGATTACAGGCATGTGTTGATTTCTGGAAAATTCCTTATGAACATTTTAATCGATTACCACTTGATGGTAATCGATTAAATAAGCTTACACAGATTTGGGAACTTCCTGTGATAATCGATTATCTTGTGAAATAATCGATTACCAGAGCTTCTGCATAATTTTACACAACATGTTCATCGGGTTTAATCGATTACCAGATATTCGTAATCGATTAAATATGCATTGTCAAGCTTTAGGCATGGTCTGTGTTAATCGATTAAATGGGTACTTAATCGATTACTTGTATGCATTGAAAAAACTTAGTTCATCTAGCTTAATTGATTACAAGATGATTTAATCAATTATTCTGTTCGTCATAGATTTCCATATTTCTGATGAACACTTTAATCGATTAAATGAATAAAATAATTGATTACAATAGTTAAAATAATCGATTACGTTGATGAAATAATCGATTACAGTCTGTTTGAAAAAAAAAAAGAAGAATTACTAACTCGTGCAAACTTAGTGATAAACATTTTCTACAATTCTCAAGAGTACCCAAGTCAGAATTAAGTGAGATAATCATAGTTGTTGAATGTCAATGAGATCTACATGAGTTCTTAGTATTGTAACTCAAAGATCAAAGTTTTGTTCAAGCTTGTTCTTTAAGAAAGAATTCAAGAAAGATTGGTAGTCATCTTCTACATATAATCCCAGGTTGATTGAATCATTTATATCATTGTTAATGTTGAGGATTATAAGGTTATGTCTTTCTTGTACCTTAAGCTTGATTTTTAGTTAATTTCGGTTGTATAATTGTGTCGTACTTCCATATAACATTTGTATTCTTTAAAGATTTTTCTAGAAAGAGTTTCTAGAGGGAAGAACAGAGAGGGGATCTCTGGTTCTTGGTCTTTTGAAAAGTCTATAGGAAGTAGATTTTGAATTTTACCTAGGGAGGGTAAGAGAGATCATTTGTAAGCTTGTAAAGAACAAATATTTGTTATAATGGAACTCTGACCAAGATTTGGTTGGAAGAAAACTGGATGTTAGCCCCCGGGGTTGAGAGGTGAACCAGTATAAATCTTTTATGCGTTATATTTCAGTTTGTATTTCATTTAACTCTTGAAGTATAGTAATTACTTATCAGACAAACTTGGTCACAGCACAAGAGTAATTTGATTGGTGAAGTAAATTGTTTTTCTAGTTGGTTTTAGATTGATACGATCCTTTTAAAGTCTTCTACTGTTACATATTTTGAAAGGAAATATTAAGACTCTGAGGTAAAACTGTAACACCCCAACTAATTATCTGTATATTAATTCTCGGACTTATGCAACACCTTGAAATCAGTAGTAATAATGTATGCTTACAGGAATCTGTAGAAAAGAAATGATAAACATGGCAGAAATGTGGACAGAATAAATAGCAATAACACATTTCTATAAAGTGGAAAATTACAAAAATACCATTAGGGTCATAATTACAGAAATGCCCCTGCATAATTTTTAAATGACCAAAATGCCCCTAGGGACAAAATGACCATTTTGCCCTTAGACATTTGTGGAAATAACCAATAGGTCCTAGATATTTTAGTAAAATAGTTTAGGATAGAATGACCTAAGTGCCCTTGGACAAATAGAAAATTACCAATACGTCCTGAGAAAGGTAAAATTACCAAAATACCCCTGTAATCAAAATTGGCCAGATGACTCAGGAAATTTTGTAGAATCT
>PYAF01006344.1:251507-268642 GCA_007407185.1 Glycine tomentella
GTTTTGATATGTATTTTGAAGACTTTGGACTGTTTGTATTATGTCTGAATATGTATTTTGGACAGTACTATAATCACTAGACGCGTATGTATGTTTAACCTTTACTGATGTTAGATAAAGCTTACTACGTTTCATCACTTGTTTTCACAATTTAAATGAACTTTAATTAAATTATGGACCATCACCATATTTTCGAAAAGAAAAAAAAATTAAATTTACACGTAAAAATAAATAAGTAAATGAATGGAATAAAGTAGGCGTAACAATGGTAAAACCAATTCACCCCCCTCTTGGTTATTTGCATAAGTGTTCATTGTATTTTTTAGAAAAGAACTTGGGGGAAAAATCAAGCCTAGCACCTTAAAGAGGCACCGGTAAATGAAAAAGAAGGGAGGAGAACTTGGCAGCACTCTCAGAAAAGGGAAATCATCACTCTCACAGGCCTCCATGGCCACCTTGCAGGAGTTTTCGAGGTTGGCCAACCTAATTTGACTTCGAAGAGCAGTGATACTCACTGCAGAGAAAATTAAGGAACGATATTTCAGGACATCGCTCCTCACCCACTCACAGCCAATGACGGCATGAGGTGATGATGACGACCAATAGTATGGCTATGTCGCATATGGGGGGAAAGCTATAAAATCTCCTCCACCACTTTTTCTCAGTCTCCCTAAAGCAGACGGGGGAAGGATCGTGGTGACCGAAACGGGTTCCCGTCCCGAAAGCCAACAGAAGGCCGCACCCTCTTGCGAAGGCGGGAAGAGCCTTCGCAAGCACTGCCCGAGTCTTCCCTCCTCTTCGAAGAAGAAGACTCGTTGTCAGAGGTTCCATGGCATGTCTCCTCCTCCGATGAGTCGCCAATGGAAATAACCTCCCGATCTACCAGGGGTTGTTGAATCGAACCCCCAGAGTCACTACCGCCCGACCCATGGCAGAATCCGAAATGAAAGACAAAGACATGATAAAAAACGAAAATACCTTGAAGGAAGAAAGACAATTGAAGGAAGAAGGGGAAATTGCAAAGCAAGAAAAGTTCTAGAAGAGAGAGGGTCAAAAATGCAAAAGTGGAGGTGATAAAAAAACACCGAAGGTCTACTCCATTTAAGTGGAGGCGTGAACCTTCGTTAACTAGTGGAAGTTGAAATGATGCCATAGAAATATGCGCCACAATGCAGCTCCTCTCACCAACCAACAACGTCTCTAATACATGCCCACTCCACGAGTGACAAGTATGCAAGAGTACTGCGCATGCGCCGCACTGGCCTATGGAAAAGGACAAGCAAAATGCTTGCCTTCAATGCATTCTCCAATAGTCAAATAAGGGCAAAGTTGTCCAATATGGATATTCCACTTACCTCACATGTCAGACATCATTGCATAGCAAAAAATTGTCCTCCCCGAACAATTTAACTGCAACAGCCCAGACAATACTTGTCCAAGCTGGGGGAGCTTGACAAACCTTTTGATTCTCGCATCTGTCGAGGTTATCACCATCGACACTGGATAACATTTGTCCACGTTCGGGGGCTCGACAAACTCGCGACCCTCTTACTTGTTAAGTTTGTTACCCTCGACACCAGACAATCTCTTTCAACCGTAAGTTAGCTCATAGCTTGAGGGACTTATGTACTGTCCAGGGTGTACAAAATACATGTGGCTAGTGACATAGCGTCCTAGCATGCACATCAACCCTCCATGTCAGCCCTAGCACAGGAGCACAAACATCTCACCCTTAGCAACAGGCTAGTAGGCCAACAAATTATCTCTAACACCTTATTATTCAAATATTAATGATAATGTTGTAACCTCCTTATCAAGTGGCAGGTACCCAATTATCTATAAGATGTACATAATCTATATGATACAATTATCTACAAACAATTATCTATAAGCCATAACTTATCTACTAGATATTATCTACAAGCTAGCTATTATCTACAGGCTAGTAATTATCTGCAAAGGTTGTTACATCATTGTAACATCCCCGACAAACAAGGGCTCACACTCCTACTCCACTCAATAAGTACCAGGTTCCATCTCACCCTTTTTACTCACTCATTCTCCACTAACTCACGTACTTACTTTAGCGTTGGAGTCCTTTGTTTTGCAGGTCCCTATCCTGTCCTCCTAACAAAGAGAACCCATTGTCCTACATATGAGATTTGGAACCTAATAAGGCCAAGGTAAGGCTAAGGAGCCTGCAAAAGGAAACTCCCTTAAGCCCAAAGGAAAACCCAAGAAGAAGAGGGGTAATAAGAAGGGTAAGAGTGCACCTAAGGACAAAAACGATGTTGTGTGCTTCCACTGTGGCAAGAGTGGCCATTGGAAGAGAAACTGTCCAGACTACCTGAAGAGTGTGAAGTACAAGAAACATAGTGATGCTTCTGCCTCAGGTACTTACATGATTGAGATCAATTATTTTTGTGCTAATCCGACTTCATGGGTATTAGATACCGGTTGTGGTTCTCATATCTGCAATATGTTGCAGGTACTTAGGAGTCCCAGGAGATTGGAGAAGAATGAGGTTGACCTCCGTGTTGGTAATGGGGCAAGAGTTGCTGCTCAAGCTGTTGGAGATACAGACCTCATTTTGCCTACGGGCCTTTTATTGCATTTAAATAATTACCTTTATGTTCCGAGCATTCCTAGAAACATTATTTCAATTTCTTGTTTAGAACGAGATGGTTTTTCTTTTACTATTAGGGATGGTACATTTTCTATCATTATGAATGATATGGTTTATGCTACTGCTTTTTTGGTAAATGGCTTATATGTTTTAGAAACGGGAACAGAAGTTCTCAATGTGAATGTGAAACGACCTAGGACAGATAATCAATCTTATCTGTGGCATTGTAGACTAGGGCACATAAACGAAACAAGATTGTCTAGGATGCATGCAAATGGATACCTAGATTCCATGGATTTGGAATCCTATGGACAATGTGAATCTTGTCTAAATGGGAAAATGATTCGTCACAAGCCCAAAGGGCTTAAGAGTCATAGGACTAGTGAGTTATTAGAACTCATTCACTCTGATGTTTGTGGCCCAATATCTATAGAGGCTAGAGGAGGATACTCCTATTTTATTACCTTTACGGATGATAAATCGAGATTTCGGTATGTTTACCTGATGAGATATAAATCTGAGGCCTTTGAAAAGTTCAAGGAGTATAGGAATGAAGTAGAGAAACAACGTGGAAAAATGATTAAGACATTACGATCAGATCGTGGTGGTGAATATCTGAGCCATGAGTTTCAGGATTATCTGAGAGAGAATGGAATTCTCTCGTAGCTTACTGCACCTTACACACCACACCAAAATGGTGTCTCCGAAAGGAGAAACAGGACCTTGTTAGACATAGTCAGGTCTATGATGAGTGAGACTCAACTTCTAAAATCGTTTTGGGGATATGCCTTAGACATGGCGGCATACCTTCTAAATAGACTACCGTCTAAATCTGTTCAGACCACTCCATATGAGATATGGAATGGTAAGAGACCCAACCTGAGTTATCTCAGAGTATGGGGATCGCCAACATATGTTAAATCATTGACATCAGACAAGCTTAGTGCTAAAATCACTAAATGTCTATTTGTGGGGTATCCCAAAGGTACTAAGGGATACTACTTTTACTCATTGGACGAATACAAGGTATTTGTGTCCAAAAATGCTGAATTCCTTGAGAATGATTTACTCTCTCAAGGAGCCAGTGGGAGTAAAATTGATCTTGAAGAAGTTCAAGGACCACAAGAACAGATTGAGGAACCCGAGTCTGCACCGCAGGCGACGTTCTCCAATGGAGAAGTAAACACACAACTTCGTAGGTCTACTAGGGTCATCCATATACCTGAGAGGTATGGGTTTGTGATTGAGAATCAACAAACCATAGAGGATAATGAACCAAGTAACTTTGAGGAGGCAGTCAAGGACGTTGACTCCTTTAAATGGCTAGAAGCCGTGGAATCTGAAATAGATTCGATGTATCAAAACAAGGTATGGACCTTGGTTCCACAACCGCAAGAAAAAATTCCTATCAGTAATAAGTGGGTCTTTAAGAGAAAGACTGATGCAAATGGCAACATTCAAACCTATAAAGCTAGGTTGGTTGCGAAAGGATATCGTCAAAGACAAGGTGTTGACTATGATGGACTTTCTCACCCGTTGCCATGATCAAATCTATTAGGATCATACTTGCCATAGCAGCATATCACGACTATGAGATTTGGAAAATGGATGTCAAGACCGCCTTCTTGAATGGATTCTTGAAGGAGGAAGTGTACATAACACAACCTAAAGGTTTTGAATCCAAAGGCCAAGAACATATGGTATGCATGCTGCAGAGGTCGATATATGGGCTAAAGCAAGCATCACAAAGTTGGAATATTCATTTTGATGAAATCGTTAGGAGTAACAAATTCATCAAGAACGAGGATGAACCTTGTGTTTACAAGAAGGATAGTGGGAGCAATGTCGTTTTCTTAGTACTCTATGTAGACGACATACTACTAATAGGAAATGACATCCCCACATTACAAACAACTAAAGACTGGCTTTCAGAAAGCTTCACATGAAGGATTTGGGAGAAGCGACCTTTATACTTGGTATAAAGATCTATAGAGATAGATCTAAAAGGCTGCTGGGATTATCTCAATCTACATATATTGACAAGACGCTAAGGAGGTTTAGCATAGAAGGGTCGAAAAGGGGTTTTCTTCCCGTCAGTCATGGGATACATCTTTCCAAGGCTATGTGTCCTAAGTCACAGCCTGAGAAAGACCACATGAGTGGAATTCCATACGCTTCGGCTATTGGGTCCATCATGTATACCATGATATGTATAAGACCAGATGTCTCATAGGCTTTGAGTAGTACGAGCAAATACTAGTCAGACCCTGGAGAGGGTCACTGGACAGCAGTCAAGACCATCCTTAAGTACTTGAGAAGAACTAAGGATGCGTTTTTGGTCTATGGTGGGGTAAATGAGCTTTCAGTGAAAGGATTCACTGTCGCTAGCTTTCAGAGTGACAAAGATGACTGTAAGTCATAGTCAGGGTTCGTATTCACCTTAAATGGTGGGGCAGTGTCTTGGAAGAGTTCCAAGCAGGAGACTACAACAGATTCTACGATAGAAGCTGAGTACCTAGCCACTTCAGAAGCAGCCAAGGAGGCCGTCTGGATCAAGAAGTTCATATCTGAACTATGGGTGGTTCCAAGCGTGGATGAGCCCATACAGTTGTATTGTGACAACACTGGGGCCATTGCGCAGTCAAAGGAACCTAGTTCTCATCAAAGATCTAAGCACGTGCTCCGCAGATATCACCTGATTAGAGAGATCATTGATAGGATGGATGTAAATATGGATTATATTCCCACAGATGATAACCTAGCCGACTCTCTGACAAAGGTTGTTTCTTAGAGAAAACATGATAGTCATTATGAGGCTTTGGGTTTATGACTTAGGTCTGATTGGCTTTAGGCCAAGTGGGAGATTGTTAGTATATGGATGTCCTAGAGACAATCTTTTCATTAGATTAGGACATACGTGTGCTTTTCATATTGTCATGAATAAATTATAGGCACTCTTTATCTTGTTTCATATTCTGTCTCGATATCATTATTAATATATGAGTAACTGGATAAAACCCTTGGAATAGAATAGGTATTTCTTGAGTATCAGTGATGGGATCACGATCATGAGGATTCAAGGATACCAGATATCTACTCCTAATTTTATGTTCCTAGTCTAGAGACACTGAGAATGGGGATCAGTGATCTCGGGTAAGACTAGCACGACTTATCTACTTGTATGCAGATCCAAGGTAAAGACCTCATGAGCTACAGACATGGAGATATCTTAGCTAAAGTCGTGGGTGGACCTATAAGGGTATAACTTGCACTGAACGGACCCACAAAGAGACCTATGAGGAAATCTCACAGATAGTATCATTAGAGTAGTCTCTTATTATTTAGGTGTGTCCTTTCTTAGACCAGAAGTTTTCACCTAGACTGTGTTCTAGAAGACATGTTTTGATTGTATACCTCGTCTGCCTGAAACATGGAGACACATAGGTATACCTTTGGGCATGTCCTGAAAGAACACGAGCCTAGGGTGACTAGCTGAAGGAATTCGTCAAATCTCTGTGAGAGATTAGGTTATCTGTAAATCGGATAAATCAGGATGACATTTATGTGACTCGGGAATCTATGCATAGTAAAAGAAATCATGAGATGATCTGCCTTTAAAGTCAGTAAAATTGGAAACTCCCAATTTCGTATTAAAGCTTACCCTAGACCGTAAGGGCAGATACGTTTCTTTACCCTAGGTTTTATGGGAAGGTAACCGAGACGAAAGGAAATACATACAGAAACCAAATAGATTTAATAGGATGATCTTGTCATTTACCTAACTAGTTTTGGGGCAACAAAGCATTGTTAGTGCTCTGTGTTGTCATTAAATGGGTAGTGGCCTTGTTGGGCCCAAACTCATTTATGTCAGTAGCTATGTTGGGCCTAATGGGTCACACACTAACACTTTATTGTCATGACATTATAGCATTAAAGGTTTTGGGCCTAATAATGGTTGTTGGCCCAAGAAGGAGTTTGGATACTTATCTTAAAGAGAGAGGGGTGCATGAATGGAGTTAATGGCCTTGGATAGTCCAAGACATTATTTATTAATTTAAATAGTTAAATTAATTATCTAATATTTAAATTTGATAATGTAAATTTTGAATTTAAATATTTTAGATATGAATTAACTATAGTAGTTAGTTTCATATCAAAAGGAGAAGATAAGAGCTAGATTTGAATTTGAATTCAATTAGCATTTTATCATGATCATGTCCTAGATTTTAGGAAGAAGTTTGAGGGCTGATTTTGGGCTTACACATGGTTGATATATGATTATCATTTGGCAAAAATAAATCCCAAGTAATTGACTTGGTCTTAGGAGGATATGATAGGAGGTTGTTTGGCAATTTTTGAAATGCAACAACTCTATCTTTTCTTCAAGTGTGGGATGCTTCATGATCATAATTTTTGGTTAAAAAAAATCTGACTCAAACTCTTCTATAAAGTGTGCTATTGTGATCATAGTTTGGATAGCTATCTTAAAGAGAGAGGAGCGCATGAATGGAGTTAATGGGCTTGGATAGTCCAAGACATTATTAATTAATTTAAATAGTTAAATTAATTATCTAATATTTAAATTTGATAATTTAAATTTTGAATTTAAATATTTTAGATATGAATTAACTATAGTAGTTAGTTTCATATCAAAAGGAGAAGATGAGAGCTAGATTTGAATTTGAATTCAACTAGCATCTTATCATGATCATGTCCTAGATTTTAGGAAGAGGTTTGGGGGCTGATTAGGGGCGCTACATATGGCTGGATATTTAATTATTATTTGGCAAAATAATTCCCAAGTAATTGACTTGGTCTTAGAAGGATATGATGGGAGGTTGTTGGCAATTTTTGAAATGCAACAACTCCATTTTTTTCTTCACGTGTGGGATGCTCTATAATCAGATTTGTTGGTTAAAAATCTGACTCAAACTCTTCTATAAAGTGTGCTCTTGAGATCATAGTTCTCTAATGGTTTTTTTCTTGAAAAAAACCTATCTACCTTCCTCCCCTTTCATGCGCCCCTTGTGTGAGTTTTGACAGAAAAATTTAGCCACCAATATCATCTATTGGTGAGCCTCTTAGATAAGAAAAACACTTTGAAACCTACCTTCTTCCTCTCCATTGGTGCACCTAGCCTGCCTCCATTAGTGTTTGTTGGTGGTCTTCAAGAAGTGTTCTTGAGTCTTGACAAGGAGTGGTGTGGATCAACAGTAGAGGGCTTGTATCTTCAAGCCTATCCTTGATCATCAAGTTTCAAATATGAACAAGGTAATATCTATGTCCTAAAGAATGATTCTTGTGTGGTATGTGTGTTTCCGCTTGAAATTTTTTTTTTTTCTTCTCACATGCCTTCGGCCTTCAAGGCCCTTTCTATCATCTTCTTCGCTGACCAAGTTAATTGGTTCCATGGGTGGGTTTGGATAGGCAGGAGCGAACTGTAGGAATGGGTCATTAGGATTGAACAGTTCATTAAGTACAGAAACCGAAAAATGAGTGCCAAAATAAATATATGCGCGTATAACTGGGTGCATGGTTACGACATAACGGTTCCTCTCCTCATCGATGTACTACCCCAAATCTAGCGCATCAAGGAATATGATGATTGAGGCCATCTAAAAATAAAACATGAAACAAATCTAGTGAGAAATAAAATTTCTCAGTAGGAAAAACTAAACCACCAGACATGTTAGTACGTTAGTAAAACATCAATATATTCAATTGAATCCATAAAATAATTATGCAAACTATATGAATGCATGAGATGAATTTTCCCAGGGTGCACATGGCCTCTACATATCGTACTGTATGTAGCTACACCTCGTATTGGATGTAGACGCTGCGATCTTCTTACGCAAACATGCATGATTTATTCCATTTATCTGCACCTAGTCACTACATATAGTACTGTATGTAGTATCAAAATCTGTTTCACAAATATCGTCTTGGACTTGGAAACATAAATCAACATATCATTAATCAAAATCCATCCATAGTAAAATCCATAAGCAAAATACATACCACTTTATGGAAAAATATTGTTATCATAACATCATACTTACCACAAGTATGGTTAAACCACCATACCTTATTTAAGTAAGATCATTACCAACTTAGGCATGACCATTGAGTATCCTTAAGCTACAAAAAAATCATGTTAGTAATCTAACTAATAACCACTATATATTTTTTAAATAATTTCTAATTCCTTTAAACCTTCACAAGAAAATTATAACCTAGCATGCATCTTAATCTCCTTTCACCTACCACCTTACTACTTCATCCTCAAAATTTAATCACTCAAGCATATGAACCATTTAACTACATACCATTCAACTTCTAATTCTAGAATTTAATTGAAAATAGTCCCATAATAAAAATATGAGCCCAAACATCATCAAAATCACTTTCAAAGATCATCAAATATCATTCCAAACATCACTAATATTTCAGCCTATAAATCATCACCTATCCTATGGTTTAAATCAAAATTTTCACATCATAAAATAACATTCAAATGAGATGAAATTTCAGCCTAAATAACAGCCATAAATTTGTACATTTAAGCATGTAAATTAGTCCAAATAAATTCTTAACTAAAGATTGAAGCCTAGCCTACCTCAAGTGAGTTTGATTTTTGAAAAGGAATGGAGTAAGGGCTGTCTTCCTTGGGAAAATCCTCTAAGAAATGAGGTCTTGAAAAAGAAAATAGCTGATAGGTGAGGTGGTAGAAGGGAGGCACGGTTAAAACAAGCAAAGGAGGCAGAAAATAGAAAAGCTTGGTGCAAGGAGCAAGTAGTAGTATGATAGGTTTTGAAGCTGAAATTTACGTGCAAATTTTTTTTAATGCCAAGGCTATTTTTATACTACTTTAATTGGTTCAGTTTTAAGGGTTTTAGCTGGGTAAAAACTGATTTTAGAAATTAGTTTAGTTAGTTTTAACTAGGTAATCATTTCATTAGGAGATATTTATCATTAAACCTTATCTTTGACTTGATTCTTCTTGGTCAAGATTCCATTTAATCATTGACTTAGGGCACCTGGCCTTCACTGTGGGAATTTGCTGGGAAAGGGAGTTCATTTGCATGGCTTAGGTGATTCCACATGTACACAAAGCTTGGTTTAATCCTTTCACTTTAGCTAGCCAAACAATTTTTACAGCAGCCTATATTGCAAGCTTTGCCTTTAGCTAATTGTTTTAGTGCATTCTTTGTCTTATTGAGAGATTATATGCATGTGGATAGGTCTAGGACTAAGGCAAGCTCTGAGTTGTTACATTTTGGGATTAAGATTTTAGTCCTTGGGACAAAATTCCAAGAGTTACAACTTATGCCCAATCCAAATGGTCCAAAGGGCTAGAAATAGTTAACCAGACGGGGTTCGTTCATTGTTTATTCTGTACCAATATACTAGCCCATAAATCCTCATCTTTTAGTATGTTAAACTAGACTTCCTAATATTTCTAACAAGGTATCATATTCCTTATTTGGAGTTGTAAAACTCTAGCTATAACATTTTTAATCTAGACTCCAAAACTGCCAGCAAGCTAAGAAATTCCACACTGACATATCTTAATGTTTTAGTTACTGCAAGCAGAACACAAACTATATTTATCTGAATTTTTTTATATGTTGTAGTAGAAATCTAGGTCTTTAATTCATTATATCATAAACCTAATTTGGATAATAATTGAGAGAGAAATAAATTTCTCAATTCGGGTGGCAGAAATGAACAATTTTGGGAAGCTTATGTTCAAATAAATTCTATACTATTCTTTTTGTATCCAACTATCATCACACTTCCATAATTCCATCATCAATATAAACTCAATATATAATTTTGAGGATGATAGAATGCAAGGATCTCATATTAGACTTCTTAAACTATCTTAACAAATTACAAATTCCTTCAATTGAATGACATGTAAAAAGCTACAATCCAAAAGCTTCTTCATCATCCTTGATCATCTCTTTATCATTCTTGATTAACTCCCCCTGTATCCAACAAATGCAAAGATCACAAGATAAGCTTCTTGAACAACTTAACAAATTACAAATATCTTTAATTGAATGGCATGTAAAAAGCTAAAATCCTTTAAGCAAAGGGCAAGGAAGAATAGGATAGGCTATGAAGAAATGAACAGGGAATGAACCTTTTTATTCAATAATGAAAAGGGGTACAATACTGAAAATTTAAGAACAAAATTGAAAGCATAATATTAAGCAATTATCAAAACATGAAAGCAAATCACAGACAACAACAAAATAAACACAAACAACCTAAGCTAGAGCTTATCAAACTCATCAAGAACCATCGTAGACTCAATATTTTCTAGCATATACTTAATTTCTTCCATGGATGAGTTGGTCTCAACCCAATGCTCATGATGTAAGGACAAAAGAGCATCCATCTTTTGAATCATAAAGGATTCGACAGGGTTGTACTGTTGCTAAGCAAGGCCTTCTTCAGCCCCTTCTTCTTCATCAACTCCTTCTCCAGCATATGCAGGTGGAGGTTGTTGTCCAACCATCTGCCATCCATTAGGAGTTTTCACCAGACCAAGTTTGTTCAGATGTTTTTCCTTAATGAGGCTAGTGATGTTTGTAGTGTTGTCTACAACCTCATTTGAGACATCAAATTTGAAGTAATCAATGAATCTTGATATCAACACAACATAAGGAAATTGATAGCTTATGAATCTCTTAGCCTTCAACATGATCTCCTCAATGATGAGGATCCAGTTCATTTTTGTAGCAGTCTTCATTCCATAGACAAGCTGGAAGTCATCATCTGTTGCTTGAGCATGGTTGAATGATCTTGGAGTCAGAATGTAAGTGATTATATAGTGAAGGAGCCTGTCTTCACTAGTCATTGAGCCTGTACCAAGCCTTAGCTTCAGCCTTATTTGAGGGCCTTGAAGCATCCCTCTGTATGTATCAATTTTGTTGTAGCCCTCAGCCTCTTCATCAAATTTCCTTCCACCCTTAAAGAAAATACCAGCTACCTCATGCCAAACCTTATGAGTGATCTCCATGACCACCCCATTTACTTTAGAAAGGATGGTGCCATCCATGCTAATCTTAGCACAAGCGTAGAACACCTTCACAAGTTCAGGGTAAAAGGTACCCTTCATCTCCACAAACTTCTTCAATCCTGGGCTTCTATCATTGCAAGGAACTGAAATCCCTCAGCAATGAACAAATTTTGGTCAAGATATTTAGGAGGGAAGACAAGTTTGGTGGCATTGAACTGCATATAGTTCATCTTTTCAGTCTCACTTGTGAACCACGAATGTAATCTGTTCATAGAGGGGTTGGAAGATTCACCAGCCTTTTGCTAGATTTTACTTTCTTAAGGGCTGGCATGATGGTTTTAGATAGAAAAGGTGAATGGGCAGAGGTTTACAATGAGAAAGTGAAGAAGAAAGCTCAAATTTCTCAATGTAGGGAGAGAGATTGAAGGTGTGAATTTTTCTCTCATGAAAAAGTGCATTTATAGAGATTTTCAGGCTAGAATTTGAATTTTGAATGTGTAACAACTATTTCGAGTACCCAGAATATTAAATACACAGAAGCAGAAGATTGGCAATTTAGATTTTCAAGAAATCTATAGATTTTAGTAGTAACACCATAGATAATTGATTACCAAAGCTTGTAACTGATTCATTCGTAAGCAAACAAAGCCACTGTAACAAGGTGTAATTGATTAAATCGAAATGTAATCAATTATTCCAGTGAGAACCCAAAACAGAGTAACGGACTGTTATCGATTATCATTTAGAGTAATCGATTAAATCAGATTGATTTTGGTTCAGAATTAGCTTTGTATGATATGTAATTGATTAATTCGTTGAGGTAATCGATTACTCCAGAGTTTTCAAATTTCTGGATTCAGTTTAGACAACAAGTAATCGATTAATTCATCGAGGTAATCGATTACTTAAACATAAATTTTTTTCTAAAAAGCATTCAATCATCAAATAATCAATTATTCTGCTTAGCAATCGCTTATTACAGTCCATTATGCAAAATTTACAGTGATCATGCAACATGATTTTCATTATTATGCATTTTTTATATATGGTCAATCGTTCAGTGAATCATCATTTAGAAAGGAAATTTAATAGCACGCTAACATATGTTGGATTCATCAAGTATACCTAGCATGTTTCTAAGTGCATAAAACCTATCTCTTGCCAAGGGTTTTGTAAAGATATCAGCCAATTGATTAAGATTATCTACAAACTCAATTGTACAGTTACCCTTTTGGATATGATCCCTGAGGAAGTGATGCCTTATCTCAATGTGTTTGGTCCTTGAATGCATAATTGGATTCTTGAATATGTTGATGGCACTTGTGTAGTCACAGAGCAGGGGTATTGCCTTTAAGTTTACACCAAAATCTTATAGTTGTTGCTTCAACTATAGACTTTGAGCGCAACAACTTCCAGCTGATATGTACTCAGCTTCAGTAGTTGATAAAGCAACACAAGATTGCTTCTTGCAGTGCCAAGAGATTAGAGAGCTGCCTATTGGTGGCAAGTTTCACTGGTACTCTTCCTATCCAATTTGCACACTGCAAAGTCAGAGTCAGAATATCCAATTAAGTTGAGAGATGCACCTTTAGGATACCAAAATCCCACTCTTGGTATTGACTTGAGATATTTGAAGATCCTCTTGACTACACTGAGGTGTGATTCTTTAGGATTTACTTGATATCTAGCACACAAACACACACTCAGAATTATGTCTAGTCTACTAGCAGTCAAATACAACAAGGATCCAATCATTCCTTTGTATTTTGACTCATCAACATTTTTTCCTTTTTCATCTGAGTCAAGATAGGTTGATGTAGCCATTGGAGTTGCAGCATCCTTGCTTTTCTCCATTTCAAACTTCTTGATCATTTCCAGGCATGTAACACCCCGTAGGCCTCCGGTGCGTTATCATTAATAATATCAGTTTAGCGCCTCATTAACATTAAATATCACTCAGCGGAAGCATAGAATCGTTTTTCTTGATTCATTATGTATGGAATCAAATATATCAAGCAACATTTTGATAAGGCACATAACATACGCCCCTGCTGATCCAGTTTCTCTTAAATAAACATAGACAGATAAGTAAACATCAATATATACTCAGGAGGAAATTCATCTCATATCATATCATTACTAGTTCTGTACATCCATATACATCAGAGTTTTCACCACACCGTGGCGATACAAAAGAATAGCTACCCTCACCGAGGGTTTACGGAACTATGTAACCCTTATCCAGGGTACAAAACATAACCAAAATAAAACTGAGCCTTCAAGCTCCTTCTGCTGCTCTCAGTCAAGCAGAAATGTCTCTACTCGGGCCTCCTGCCCTGAGACTGCTCTCTTCTGTCCGAAGAGTCACCTGAAATCACAAATCCCCACACGGGGTGAGATACATATCTCAGTAAGCTCAGGGTCCTTGGGAAATCATTCCCACCCTAACCCACAATTCACAATACAAACATCAGACAGGCATACACATCAAGTCTATTTCACATCCATGGCAGAGAACCCTCAATGTCGTTCCACATGGCAGAGATTCACTCAATGCCCTCAATACATGGCAGAGATTCACTCAATGCCCTCATTACATGACAGAGATTCACTCAATGCCCTCCACATGGCAGAAAATCCCTCAATGCCCTGGGCAGAGAACCCTCAATGCCCTCACTACATGGCAGAGAACCCTCAATGCCTTTCACAGTTCATAGCACAACCAGGCACAAATGCACACAGAGTAATATATGCAACAACCAATGCATGCATTATGAATATGACCATCACTCCCCCCGGAGTGTGGTGTGCAACCAAGTGGGAATTATTTCCCAGGGACTCAGAACTTACCTGGCAAAGTATCACTCTGCAAGTCCTTCCCTGGTCTGTGGCTCCCGCCACCAACAATTCCAATATCACGCCCTAATCAAGGCATACGGATTCATATCAAAGCCAGTTCACAGGCATTCAAGCACAGAAACATATCATACCAGAATTCCCCTATCCTAGGATTCAATCAATCTCAGCCCACACTAGGCTTCTCACAGACCACACAAGGTCTTTCAAGGCTGAATACCAAGCATCTGAGTCATCTCAGACTCAATGCACAACACTTGCCTAAGCACAAGCTCATATCAGCCTCATAATTCAATTTTCACAGGAACGGTCTAACCCTCGATCAAGGCACCGTTCAATTAGCCTCTCAGGCTCAACACAAACATAATCAAGGCTCTAGCATGTCAGAAATCAAACGACAAGTGACCCTACAACAGTCACACATGCATCCACAGAGCCAAGATTCAAAGTTCACCAATTCAAAAACTGAAAGCTAATCCTTCATCACTAGACAGTTCTAAACAAGTTTCCCTACAGGACCCTGGGCCAATTCTAGCCTCAGCTCAGTATGGGTCATAATATCCAGAAAACCCCAAATTCAAAATCAACCAGAGAAACTTGAGTTTCTTACCTCAGAGGCGACCAAAAAGGCTGAAGGACGGCTTCCTCGAGCTCTATTGTCCTTTCCAAGCCACGGTTCTCAGCCTAACTCAAGTCTCAGAGCTTTTTCCTTGAGAAAGGATTTCTCACTCACAAGGGGTTTTTAGGAGGAAGGATGAAGGATTCAAGCTTTCTAGGTGATTCACATAAGCTTATAGGTCATTGGGAGGTGTTTAGGTCATAAACTAAGGTCCTTGGAAGCTTGGGACATGCATCAATGGAGGTTAGGGCGTGGGGAAGAAGAAAACTATTTTTCTCCCCAGCCAAAATCACATTCTGCCCTTTATACTGGGCCTGCCTGAGGTCTGGCGCAATCCGTGCCACAGTGGCGGTGGCCCTGGCGCCATCAGCGCCACTTCCGCGCCTCCAGCGTCAGCTGAGAGAACCTGTGGCGCCACCCGCGCCACACTAGCGCCATCAGCGCCAACCTCCCCCTGGCCTATGGCGCCATCCGCGCCACACCTGGCGCTGACCGCGTGGAATTCCAGTGAAACTTGGTTTTCCAGACCACTTCCCGCGCCATCTGTGCCACCTATGGCGCTACCCGCGCGGGCTGCAAAACCTCTGGCGCTCCTCGCGTGGAGCTGGCGCTCTGGGCGTCCAGTTCCAGTGGGTCTGGCGCCATCAGCGCCAACCCTGGCGCTATCAGCGCCACACTCTTCAAAGGGTTTTCTTTCAGAGATCCCTGGCGTTGTCAGCGTGGGATCTGGCGCCAAATGCACCATGATAAGGGTCCTTACAAGGCAATACTTAGTTTGACTAAAAAATGTCCCATGTAACACCCCGTAGGCCTCTGGTGCGTTAACATTAATAATATCAGTTTAGCGCGCAATTATCATACAATAGTAGTCAGCGGAAGTGCAAAATCGTTTTTCTTGATTCATTATGTATGGAATATGAACATGTGAATTTACAATTATACAAATCTCCATTCATATAAAGCCAGACATCCTAATAATACAGGCAGATAACAGATATAAGACAATTATACTCAGGGTAAAGTCATATATCATATATAACAATGTCCTGTACATGTACATATCAATGTCCATAGTCCACACCACACATACCGTGGTGGTACAAAAATATATCAGCCCTCCATGAGGGAGTACAGAACTATACATCAAAATAAAAACAAAAGAGCACTCCAACTTCTAGCCTAGTCTCAACTGGGCCTCCTGCCCTGAGACTGCTCTTCTCTGCCAGAGAGAGCACCTGAAATCATGTAAGCCCCACACGGGGTGAGATAACATATCTCAGTAAGCTCAGGGTTCTTGGGAAATCATTCCCACCCTGACAGATTCACAACACATAAACAGGTATATAGATCATACATGGCCCACTGGCCTCAACATCACATAATCATCATCACAATCAAATCTATGACAGGAGGCAGAGCTCCTCAATGCCTGGCGGAGCTCCTCAACGCCACTGACGGAGCTCCTTAACGTCAGTACCTGTCATAGTGTGGCAGAGCTCCTCAATGCCACGGGCGGAGCTCCTCAACGCCCACAATACCCGGCGGAGCTCCTCAACGCCGATATATATTTGTTGGCCAACAGATTTCTGGCAGAGCTCCTCGATGCCAGGGACGGAGCTCCTCAACGTCCAGAATACACGGCAGAGCTCCTCAACGCCGGTATTCTTCTATTGGCCAACAGACATCACAAGCACAACACAAATATCCAATGCAATGCATAAAATCTCAATACAATAATGTCACAGCCAATGCATGCATCATGAGTCATGACCAACACTCCCCAGGAGTGTGGTGTGCAACTAAAGCGGGAATTCATTCCCAGGGAACACTGAACTTACCTGGTAAGGTTTCAGCTAGTAGTTCCTTCCCAGGTCTGTGGCTTCCACCGCCAACAGTCTCAGAATCAATGCCTAATCAAGGCATAAGTAATTTCATATCAAAATCCATTTCACACACATTCAATCACAGAATGTATCAGATCATAAATCCCCTATCCTAGG
>PYAF01006344.1:268742-291357 GCA_007407185.1 Glycine tomentella
GGCACTTCTAAACAAGTTTCCCAACAAAACTCTGGGCTAATTCTAGCCCCAGAGCAACAAAATTCACAAAATCCAAGGATTTCTCAAATTCAAAATCAACCGAAGAAACTCATGTTTCTTACCTCAGTGGCGACCCACAAGGCTGGAGGACAGCTTTCCTAAGCTCTGTCGTCCGTTCTGCGCCTCTGGTCCTTGCCAAGACTCAGGTTTCTGAGGTTTCTCTGAGGGATTGGATTTTGCTCAAATCTTAGGAATTGATGAAGGTTTTTAGCTTTCAATCGGTTAAAATACGTTTCTAGGCCACAGGGAAGTGTTTAGGCTAGCATATGAGGTCCTAGAAAGCTTGGAATCTCATCCATGGAGGCTGGGGGTCATGGAGAAGAAGAGGGAATAGTATTTCCCTTCAAAAACGCGTCTGACCCTTTATATACTCAGCCTGCCCGAGGTCTGGCGCGACCCGCGCCAGCCCTGGCGCTACTCGCGCCACTATGGCGGTGCTGGTGGTACGACTCGCGCCGCTCTCGCGCCAACCGTATGGGCGTCCAGAGGCATTGGCGCCACACCGGTGCTAATCGCGCCAAACTCCAGATCCATGGCGCCACTCGCGCCACCTTGGCGCTAATCGCGTCAAGCTCAAGAGACTGTGGCGCTACTCGCGCCAACCTGACGCTACTCGCGCCAGCTTCCAGAGGACCTGGCGCTGATCGCGCCATCCTGGCGCCATCCGCGCCACACCCCTGTAAAAGGCTTTCTGATGTGAATCCCAGCGCGACAGCGCGGGGTTATGGCGCCAACCAAGCCGTAACTTAGGGTTATCACATCCCATTCTTCATTTGCTTGACTTGAAGTTCAAGGAAGAATGTTAGCTCTCCCATCACAGACATTTCAAACTCATTCTGCATTAAGATAGAAAATTCTCTGCACAAAGATTGATTAGTTGAACCAAATATGATATCATCAACATAGATTTGAACCAACAATATGTCATTGCCACTTTTCTTGATGAACAAAGTTTTGTCCACCTGTCCTCTTATGAAAGATTGACTAAGCAAAAAGTTGCTCAATCTCTCATACCAAGACCTTGGAGCTTGTTTTAAACCAAAAAGAGTTTTTCTCAGTTTAAACACATGGTTTGGATATTTGTAATCAACAAAGCAAGGAGGTTGATCAACATAGATTTCCTCCTTAATATATCCATTTAGAATAGCACTTTTAACATTTGTTAGAAACAATTTAAAGTCTATTAAACATGCATATGCAAGCAGCAACCTAATGGCTTCTAACCTAACTAGTGGAGCATAGGTTTCATCATAATCTATGCCTTCCTCTTGGTTGTAACCTTTTGCAACCAATATGACCTTGTTTCTAACTATGATGCCATTCTCATCAAATTTGTTTCTGAAAACCCACTTGGTGCCAATAGGTTTGTGAGAAGAGGGTCTAGGAACAAGTTCCCAAACTTCATTTCTTTTGAACTGATTCAGTTCATCATGCATGACAATCATCTAATGTTCATCAGGAAAAGCTTGGTCAATGCTCTTTGGGTCAATCTGTGAAACAAAAGCCATATCACAACAAAGATTTCTTAGTGAGGATATAGTAAAAACTCCCTTGGAAACTTCCCTAATAATGTTGTGAAGAGAAAGGTCTCTTGTAGTTCTCCAATCCTTGGGATTTTGAATAGATGTTGATTGTTCCTTTTCTTCATTTGATTCTGCCTTTTCTTTTTCATTTGATCCATTTAGTTGAATAAATTCTTCCATTGGACCTGCATCAATATCACACTCATTTTCCTCTTTGGAGGAGCTAGATTCATCACATATAACACGAACTGATTCCTCTATGCACAATGTTCTTTTGTTAAAGACTCTACAAGCTTTACTTTGCAAGAGTAACCAAAAAAGATTGCTTCATCAGCTTTAGCATCAAATTTGTCAAGAGAATTTTTACCATTGTTTAAAACAAAACACTTGCAGCCAAATGCTCTTAAGTGAGAAATGTTTGGTTTTCTACCTTTGCAGAGTTCATAAGGGGTTTTCTTTAAAATAGGCTTTATGAGTAATCTATTCAAAGTGTAGCAAACTGTACTCACTGCATCTGCCCAAAAATGTTTAGGAAAATTTGTCTCATTAAGAAGAGTTGTTGCTCTTTCTTCAAGGGATCTATTTTTCCTCTCCACAACACCATTTTGTTGGGTGTTCTTGGAGCTGAAAATTTATGGTTGATTCCATTTTCTTCACAAAACTTTTCAAAATACTCATTTTGGAATTCACCACCATGATCACTTCTTATTGAGATAATATTGCAAGCTTTTTCATTTTGAATGACCTTGGCTAATTTTCTAAATGCCATGAAAGCATCACTATTAGATCTTATAAACAAAGTCCATGTGAATCTAGAGTAATCATCAATAATAACAAGCCTATAGAAATTACCCCCCAAACTCATAGTTTTAGAAGGACCAAATAAATCCATATGAAGCAATTCAAGGGGCCTAGAGGTGGAAACAACATTTTTACTTTGAAAAGAGATCTTAATTTGTTTCTCCTTTTGACAAGCATCACATATTTTGTCCTTTTCAAACTTAAGCTTAGGCAAGCCAATGACTAAATCCTTTCTTATAAGCTTGTTCATATGATGCATGTTTATGTGACTAGCTCTTCTATGCCATAGCCATGTATCATTAACTTTACTAACTAGGCAACTAGTGTTGTGAATGAATTCATGTTCAATAGAGAGAATATAGATGTTACCCTTTCTTTTAACAGCATGGATAACCTCACCCGTTTGACCATCATATATCAAACAACAATGGTCATTAAAGGAGACTTTGAGTACTTTGTCGCATAGTTGACTTATGCTTAGGAGATTATGCTTCAAACCTTCCACATAAAGCATATTTCTTATCTTTGTTTTGAAGTTGTCTCCTATATTTCCTTCTCCAATGATCTTTCCTTTATTATTATCACCATAAGTGACATATCCTCCATCTTTAAGAATCAAGTTTGTGAGCATGGACATGTCACCTATCATGTGTCTAGAGCAACCACTATCAAGGTACAATAATGCTGATTTTGCTCTTAGGCACACCTGGAAAAATCAATTTAAGTAACAAAGATAAGTACCTAATGTGGGTTGGGTCAATAGGGGTTAGCTGGCTTTCTTTTTCTTTTTGGCACCCAAATGCATTAACCATTAGACACATAATATCTTCTAGCATAGCACCTATGGGATGTAAGACCTTTCTTCATGCAATAATTGCAAGTGATAGTTTTTTATGTACTTTCAAAATGAGTCAATTGGTGATGCTTTGTTTTTGAAAGGCCTTTTTGATACTCTTTTTTTTGGAGGCACAAACCTTGTTTTTCCAAAAGGTTTTGATCCATGTTTGTACCCCAAACCAGAAGTATCTTCTACATATTTTTGTACACTTAGCATTTGATCTAAAGTGCATTTGCCTCTATAAAGCTTTTTCAAAAGATCAACCAAATAAGAATTTCCAGTTAGCAATATCATGTATTTTTTCAGATTGACCCTTTTTGAAATCATCAAATTCCTTTTGTAAAAGCTTGCATTTATCAACATTTGAAGATGATGAGGCACATACACACACATTGGATTGTGAAAGTTTTGGGGCCTCTTCATGCATCTCATGGAAAGCATCAACAATATTATTATATTCAGAATTTACCTCTGATTCAGCACTTGAGAATTCTTCATCGTCACTTATTGTAGAAGTGAATCACACATTTTCTTCTTCATTCTCATTTGTTGATTCAGAAGTTGTTGAATAATTTTCTTCCCATGCTATGCATGCCTTCTTTGGCTTCCTCTCTTTCTTTGTCTTCCTCTCACCTAATTGCTTCTTCAAAAAGATAGGACATTCAGATTTAATGTGTTCAGGCTTACAATATTCAAAGCAAGTGAAGTTGGTGGAGTTGTTGTTGTTGTCATTTTTCCTGTTAAACTTTGACAGCTTTTTGTTTTTGTTTCTTCTCATGAACTTACTAAATTTCTTCACTATTAGGTTATATGTTCATCACTTTCATCTTCACTTAAGTCTTCTTGCTTTTCCACATTAGATGATGCAGTTTTCAAGGGCTATACTTTTGTGTTTCTTCTTTGCTTCCTTTATATGTGTTAGCTGTGACATTTCAAGTTCATACTCAAAAAGCTTACCAAAAAGTGCAGCCATGGACATCTTGAATAGATCTTTTGATTCCTTGATTGTTGTAACCTTTGGTTGCCAAGGTCTTATGAGACACTTCAGGATTTTATTTTCAATTCTTCAAGATCAAAAGTCTTCCTAAGGCCCAGAAGATGGTTGACAATGTGAGTGAACCTTGTTTGGAGTTGAGATATGTTTTCTGTGTTGCTCATTTAGAATATTTCATATTCATGAATCAAGGCATGCTTCCTTGATCTTCTAACTTCATTTGTTCCTTCATGAGTGACTTCCAACATCTCCCAGATCTCCTTTGCGCTTTTGCACTTAACAGTTCTAAAAAATTCACCAGAAGAAAGTGCAGAGGTAATCATATTCTTAGCTTTAAAATCATACTACACAACTTTTTTTTCTAAATCAGTCATCTCATCCCACTCCTTGGGAATTCTTTCATTATCAACAGTTTTTGTATGGATCAAAGGACCTTTCTCAATTGCATTCCAAGTACCGGGGTCATTTGCCTGAATGAAAAATTGTATTCTACTTTTCCAAAAACTGAAATGTTCTTCTTCAAACATCAGAGGACGATTGAGGGAGGCACTCTTCTTGAAGGTAATCTGTGTGGTATTCATTTTCCTTAAAAAAGATAGTGATCTTGAGTAACACTCAAGAACTAGCTCTTGATACCAATTAAAAACAATGATGAAAACACACAATTAACCAAGAGGGTGTCTGAATTGGTAAAAATAGAGATTTTTGAAAACTAGCAGCGGAGTAGAGATCGTATCACAAGTTTTCCTTTTTTAAAACATAAACTTTCAATCAATCAAGAATAACCCCACACTTCAAGCAAATGCATAAAATATTTCAGTTGATCTTGAAAGAGATTAACCACAAGATAAGCAAGTTTAAGTTAAAAAAAATTAGAATCAAGAGAACACCAAATTTATACTGGTTCACCCCTCAAAAGAGAAGCTACATCCAGTGTCTTCTAACCAAATCTGATTAGAGTTCCACTAAATCAATATCTATTCTTTACAAGATTTACAAGTGATTACCTTTATCAAACCTAGATAAAGAAATTGAAATCTAAAATCCTATTAGACTTCTAATCACAAAGAACCAGAGAACACTACCCTGTTCTTTCCTCTAGAGAACACTACTCCAGAAAAAGCTCTAAAGAAACTCTTTGATCTTAGTACTTACAAGAATTAAAGAAACCAAGTCAATTCACAATAAGAGTTCAAGAGAGATACAACGTTATGATCCTCAGAGGTTGAATGAATGAATTTTACCAAGAAAATTCAGATTGAATGAATGCTAGTGTTGAAAAGCAGCTCTCTTGAAAAACTCTTGAAGAATCTTGTTCAAAACACTATGATCAATGAAGCATGAGTTCTTGGGTTTTGAAACAAGATGTATGAGACTAAGAAAATCTTTTTCTCAGACTTTGGAAGCTTTGGGAGTAATGAGTAATTCGTAAAATCAATTTCTCTTGATTAATGCAAATGTTCAGACCCAACAGCTTTTTATAGGAAATAGATTTAACGACATGTAATCGATTAAATCATTACATAATTGATTATTTTAACCAAAGTAATCGATTAATATACAAAATAATCGATTAAATTGTTCTTAGCACAATATGGAAAAGATTTATGAACAATGTAATTGATTAAAATGACATGTAATTGATTAAGGTAGCCAGTCTCAAAATTGAAATAAACATGTGTAATCGATTAATATTGAGTGGTAATCGATTAAGACAGTCAGTCTCAGAATTGAAATAAGCTTGTATAATCGATTACGATTGAGTGGTAATCGATTACGGCAGTTAGTCTTAGAATTGAAATAAACATGTGTAATCGATTACAATTTGCTTGTAATCGATTAAATTGTTCTTCATGGCTTTTATAATAGATTACACAAGCTGGTAATCGATTAAATTTTGTAATCGATCAAAGCACTGCACAAATGCATTTTCCAGAACTTAAACCATGAGAATTTCTTTCTAAATGTAAACATGCAACCTTTTATGCTTTTCTTAAATCATGTATGCATGTTTATGATTATGTTTATGTAAGTGCAAGGATCACAAGATAAGCCTCTAGAACAACTTAACAAATTACAAATGCCTTCAATTGAATGGCATGTAAAAAGCTAAAATCCTTTAAGCAAAGGGCTTCATCCTTGATTTGATCTTCTTTCTAGCTCCCCCTGTATCCAACATTGAACTGGTGGAGTAGATGATGACAACACCTGGTTCTCCCTTGTTTCTAGAAGTAGCCTCATTTGAAGTATTGACTGCTTGGATGCAGGCTCTAAGATGTTATGTTCAACTTCATCAACTATAGCTACATTGGATGCCTCGGGATTTTCATTCATGACACCAGTGTTAATTAGATCAATAATGAACGCACATACAATGGTGTCTTCCATAACTTTAGCAAACACTTTAGCATGGATGGAGACAAGTTTCTCTTTTATAGCAGCAACAACTTCTTCTTTTTTTTCAACCTTCTTCTTTTTTTGAGCTTCATAGAGCTAAGTTACATGAGCTATCATTTTTTCTTTAGTCATTTTCTTTAGATTATAAGTCCCCTCATATTGAATGGCAGGAAGTTGGAGTAGGTGTTGAATGAACAAGTCGTTGTCGATGTCCTTTGTAAAGCAAACACAAGAATCATCGAACTGATACTTCCTAACTGGACATAACATTTAATTGACATTGCGATGC
Organism: Glycine tomentella; assembly: GCA_007407185.1. Lineage (NCBI taxonomy): Eukaryota > Viridiplantae > Streptophyta > Magnoliopsida > Fabales > Fabaceae > Glycine > Glycine tomentella. The sequence goes on from PYAF01006344.1 coordinate 275,645, forward strand.
TCAATATTTTCATTTCCATCATAACCAGATGTGGAGGCTTTTTGAGTCCATCCACATTATATTATTCCAGAAGGTCCTGACATTATAAGTTTTAGGAGCACGAACAAGTTTTTTCCCACTGAATAGGCAACTCTAGTTTCGAGGGTGATTGACTATTTCCACTTTCATCTTTCTTGAAGGCATCTCCTCGTGTAGGACAACTTAAATCCTTTCTTTTTGGCTGTATCCCAAACAAGTAGACGTGGACATACCTTGTCAACAACTATCTTGACATCAATGGCCCTTGAGATGTGTAGGTTAGGAGGGTAGGCAGTGGCTTGATCTCTCATATACATTTGTGCATAGAGGTTGCCAAGAGATAAGTGGTCTTCTTGAGATAGGTTAAGATCTACTCGCTACACTGGTAAGAGCTTTGTGATTGGTGTCCACAAATGCACCTTCTTCTGAAATTTACTTTGAAAGGTTTCATTTCTTGTAAGGGATCCTTTCTATGCTTCTCAAATAGATCCCTAGGGATACAGTTTTGTGTGATTTTCTTGTCCTTGCACTTTTAAAGGTTACGCCAAGCTTCCCTTGGAGGGACTCTTGTTGAAGGATGAACTCATTATTGAGTGCTAGGTGCAAGCCAATGTGGTGACATCTTGATAACATCTGGCTGCACTGGACAATTCCATTGTGGAAGTGGTAGATGAACTATGGAATCTAGTGGAAGATTCTTAAAGGCCTAAATTGAGGTGTGCTCATAGTCATACTTCGTCCATGTGGGAGCTTGGACAAAGATTCTCCCCTTCTAAACGGGTTTAACAAAGATGAATTCATTATAGGGAGTATCAGATGTAGGAATACCATTAATAAATGCTAGAAGAAACCTCTGAGCATTTGTTGAGGGTTCCTTTGGAGCAGCTCTTCTGAACCTCTCTAGATGGATGAGAGAGGGAGGTGGACGTGATTGTGTGGAGTAAACTTGTTGTTTTTAGAGAAGAGAGATAAAAGTGTCATTAGCAGACTCACTATCGGATGGTGATGAGGCTTAACCTTCGTTGTTCCCTTTGAAGGAGATTGCTTAATCACTCTCATCAATATTGGGATTGGCTTTGGTGGTCCTCATCTTGATGTGTCTTGGCATTGTAGAGGGGATGACAAATTCTCTTGGTTCTGGGGCTGGAGCAACCAGGGCATCAACTTTTCTCCTCTGAAGAGAAACTTGTACAAATTCTTCATCTTCTTCATCAGTCTCACACAGGTCTTTTCTTCGTCCTGTGCTCCCTTGCGAGTAGCTCATCCTCTTCTTCTTCTTTCTGGGACTGCTTCCTTATTTTCTTTTTCTTTTATTACTGAACCATTATCTTCTGTATCTTTTTGGAGATACCAACGTTTTTCAAACATTGATCTTCATCAGGAATGGATTTGGCTAGCCTCTTCTACTTTCTCTTGTTTATGGCGTCCAGGTTCACATGAGGAGCCTCCTTTTGACTCTGTTCTAGACCAATCTTCATAGCTTTAGGTGAGTTTTGCTAAAATTTTGTTGTTTAACAATGACTAAACCCTTGGCTATTAGAGTAGGCTTAGAACCATTGTCCATCTTGTTGAAGACAAAATACTCTCTTTGATCCCACAACATCTTGTTGATGAGAGCAGTGTAATAGATGTCATCCAGTCCACCCAAGCCCTTTAAGTTTCTCAGGATGTTGATGTAGATGGTGTGTGGTAGGTCAAAGGGCACATTCTCCATCAAGTGAAAAAGAACAAACTCATGAAGATCTGACAGAGTTGCTTTTAAGCTTGCATTATGGAAAACACTCTTGTACAGAATGTTGGCCCAAATCTTGGCCTTCTCGCACATAAGGTTATACATGATCATCTTCTAGTATCCTACTTTCTCAGCATTTTTCATGTAAGTGCCTTTGTTACATGGGAGTCATAGTTCTTCTCCCGTCCTTCTTGGTAAGTAATTCCTTCACGAAGGCACCCTGTTGCCCTGGCAATGGTGTCGCTGGACAATACCACTTTAATTCCTAAAACTTTGGATGTTATCATTTTTTTTATAACAAAATCAGCATTTCTCCAGATGTTTTTGATGAGTTCTGGGTATATTGTTTGTGACTCATTGAAGAAATGCCTAGCACCATAGAACAACAGTGTCTTGTTGAGCTTTAGACCCACTTTTTCGAGTTCCTGTATGTCGAAAAAGTGTTTAACATGGATGGAGGGTTCATTGTCAGTGTGTATGGTAGTGATCTCTAGGGTTGGGATTATCTCGGCAATAGGGAAGTTGGAGGTGGCCATTATAGAGAGTTTGAGAGTTAGGGTTTGGATTTCAGAGAGGAAGATGAAGTGTTTCAGAGTAGTGAGTAATGCCAAGAGTCTTCGATGTTTTAAGGTTTTATAATGGGCCATTTTAAAAGCAATCATTAAACCCGCCTCCTAAAACCGATTCATAAAAAAATGTTACAATGTTTTGATATAAAAACACTGCACTTTGTATAATATATCCAGCCTTAGCAGTGGACAATGTAGTTGAGCCTTACTTTTTGCATATCCATGTCACTAAGTTTCCACCAATAAAGTGACAACTTCTACTTGTGCTTTTTCTTTCAATTTTATCACCAACATAGTCAGCATCACAATAGCTTGAGTTTGAAACTTTCTCTTCTTTTAAACAGAAGACCAAGATTAAAAATTCCAATGAGATATCTAAAAATGTGTTTAACTACAGTTAAATGAACTTCCCTTGGTTCTTTTTGAAATTTTGCTCATAGAAAAACATTGAACATTATATCAGGCCTGGATGCAATGAGTCAATCATTGCTCTGTATTGAGTCTCGTCCACCTTTGTTGATTCCTCGTCTAGTCCAAGGTATGTCATGGGATGCATTGGAGTCTTCATTTCTTTTGCATTGTCCATGTTGAATTTCTTCTGTAATTCTTTAAGATACTTGGTTTGGTGAATGTAAATACCATTAGTGTTTGCTTTATTTTTAATCCAAGAAAGAATTTTAGCTCTCCCATCATACTTATTTCAAACTCTGTCTGCATTAGCTTAGAAAAATCTTCACAAAGCATTTCATTAGTAGCACCAAAAATGACATTGTCCACATATAGTTGTACTAATAAAAATTGATAATCATAGATTTTGCGAAAGAGTGTTGTGTCAACCTTTCCTCGTTGAAAACTATTTTTCAAGATAAATAAACTTAGTTTTTCATACCAAGCTCTAGGAGCTTGATTAAGTCCATATAAGGTTTTGTTGAGCTTAAAAACATGTCGAGGAAGAGTTTCATTGTCAAATCCTGGAGGTTGTTCAACATAAAATTCCTCTTAGATTAAACCATTCAAAAATGCATTTTTTTACATCCATTTGATGTAACTTCATATTGTTGTAAGTTTCTTTGTAATCTATACCTTCTCATTGTGAGTATCCTTTAGCAACTAACCTTGCTTTGTTTCTCCCAAACTTACCAATTCCATCCAATTTGTTGCGGAAGACCCGTTTTGCACCAACAACTTTCTTTCCTTTTGGCAAAACTAACTTCTAAACATCATTCTTCTGAAACTAATCAAGTTCATCTTCCATTGCCTTAATCCAGTTATCATCTTGCATAACATCATTGATATGTTTGGGTTCCATTTCAAAGATTAGTGCAATGTTCCCTTGTGTTTTGAATGATGATCTTGTTTGAACATGATATGGATCACCAATGATTTGACTTTCTGGATGATTCCTTCTCATGATGCATCCAGTGGGTTATCTTACCTCTTCTTAAACTTCTTGTTGAGTGAACGCTTTTGTCTTTGGATTCTGTCAGGATGAGCTAGTTGATATAGACTTATCGTTCAGTCGTAGATCTGCAAAAGACTTGTCTAACTCTGATAAATATTTATCAGGCTTATTTTCATCAAATATTATATGAATGACTTCTTCAACTACTAAGGTTCTTGAGTTGTAAACTCTGAATGCCTTTGAAGTTTCAGAATATCCAAGAAATATCCCATTATCACTTTTTTATTCAAATTTTCCAAAGTTATCCTTTATGTTGAGAATGAAACATTCACATCCAAATGGATTAAAATATGATATGTTGGGTTTCGTCCCTTCCACAGTTCATATGGAATCTTTTTAAGGATAGGTATTAAGTAAATTTTGTTTTGAAGATAATATGTAGTATTCACTACTTCAGCCTAGAAGCGCTTAGGGGTTGAATTATCATTGAGCATGGTTCTAGCCATCTCTTGTAGAGATCTGTTCTTTCTTTCAACTACCCTATTTTGTGGGGGTGTTCTTGGTGTTGAAAAATTGTGAAGGATTCAATTTTGTTCACAGAATAGTTGAAACTTGTCATTTTCAAAATCTCCCCATGATTATTTCTGATTCAAGTGATGCATACTCCTTTTTTCATTTTGAACACATTTATGGAATTTAAAGAAGATATCAAAAGAATCATCCTTCTAATTTAGGAATATGACCCATGTCCATCTAGAGCAGTCATCCACTATGACAAGTCCATACCTCTTTCCACTAGTGGATGCAATTTTGGTTGCACCAAATAGATCAAGGTGTAATAATTGTAAGGGTCTAGAGGTGGAAATAATGTTTTTACTGGAGAAAGAGTTTTTAATTTGTTTCCTTTTAGACATGACTCACAAAGTAGATCATCTTTGTATGAAATACTTGGTAAACCTCTTACAAGGTTTTTTTTCTACAGTTTGGGGATTAACCTCTAACTTGCATGACCAAGTTTTTTATGCCATAGCTACTAAATTTCTTTAGCAGACAGTAGACATGACACCTTTTAATCTATGAGATCTCCTAATCTGATTTTGTGGAGGTTACCTTTTCTCTTTGCAGAGAATAGAGGAGACCTATCTTTACATAGGATGACACACTTATCTTTGTTGAAGAAGACACTATATCCACTACCACATAATGGACTTATGCTCAGTAGATTGTGTTTAAGACCCTAAAAAAAATTATCAATAGAAGGATAAGGATGAATAGTTATCTTACCCACTCTGGTTATCTTTCCCTTTTAATTTTCTTTGAAAGTGAATGTTCCACCATGATAGGGAATCAGGCAGTAGAACATACACCTTTCTCATATCATATGCTGTGAGCAGCCATTATCTAGGTACCATGATAGGTGTCTGCTTCTTGTTATCATGGACATCTACAACAGGAATAATCCTTCTCTTATCTACCCAAATCTTTTTGGGTCCTTTTGTGTTAGCCATAAAAGTATTGATTATACCCTTCTTAGGTCGATCTTTACACTTGGATGTGATGTGACCGGTCTTGCCACAAAAATAGAAGACAATGGTGCCCTTATCATGAACATATACCTTTCCATCATATCCATTTCCAGATTTGTCAGAGGAACTTCTACAATATCCTAACATTTTGTTGAGATTATTTGTTCCGTTTACAAAAATAGTTTAGGAGTGATGACCATACTACCCTTCCCTTAAATAAGAAATGACAGATATGTCCTTAAGGTGAAAAAGACAATGACGCCCCTGGATATTTTTGAAAATTACAAAAATGCCCCTAGATATTTTAGTAAGATATTTTATTATAAAAATTATATAAATGCCCTTGGATATTATAGAAAATACAAGAATACCCTGATATTTTGGCTAGATATTTTAGGAGGAGGAATGACCAAAATGCCCCTAGAATGAATGATGAATTTACCATAATACCCTTCAGGCCAGAAATGACTAGATATCCTTAGAGATTTTGTGAGAACCTGGTGGAATTACAGAATACTCTTAGACAACAGATTATCAAAATACTTTATGACAGAAAACCATAGAATAAAATTTCTATGAATTTTATAAAATAGTGACTTTGGAACTTTATTCAGAAGAATTCAAGTATCAGAAAAATATGGAAAAATGATAGATGAAATCTATGGAATTTTCTCTTCATTATAGAATGAATAGATTTATTTTATAAAATAGTTTAGTAATTTCGATAATCAAAAGTAAATGAACCAATTAGAATTAAGATAGAGGTAGTTTTATAAGAAAAATCTAAATAGCACTTCGTATAGATTGCTTGTGGGAAATTTATATTATAATTGAAGTCAGTTTTTAGAAAACTCTAGAATTATATTATTCAATATTATTCTTAAGTAGAAAAATTCAAATTAAATTTTATTAGCAAATGCTAAATGCCATGTACAAAGTAAAAATGAAACTAGAATATTTTTCTTCATTTAAAAAGATAATATAATATGTAAAGAATGAAAGAAAAGCATAAAATTCCCTTTGGCCTAGATACTCCACGTGAAAAGCCAAGAAAAGTGGAGAAATTTCAAGAGCTTTCAAGAATTTTCAAGCACTTAACAAGTGTAGCGGACACTTGTAAAGGGGTGGCCACTTGTAAAGGAAAATCATGATGGCTTGGAAGATTTTTTTCTAAAAAGTAAAAGAATAATAATGAATCTAGTTAGAACCCAAAGGAATAAGAAGAAATCAAGTTATGACATAATGAAACAAGGAGAAACTAAGCTAGAATGAAACTAAATTAGTTGGAAGGGCAAAAAGTTCCTTGAATATTAAATCATTTCCTAAACACTATATAAAGGGGGGAGGGGGACCTAAAAACCAAGTCATTTTTCCAAGCTCCCCACCTACTAAAAATCACGTGAGATACTCTCCCACATCCCTTTCATCCTTTCATTTTCAAAGCTTAAAATCAAGTAGAAAAGACTCCATTATCATAGGAAGAATCACGTGTAGGAAAGCTAGCTAGGAGGAAGAATTTGACAAGCTTTGTAGGAAGAAACAAGGTATGTATAGAGGAGTTTATGCTAAATATAGTTTAAGTGTTACTTTGTTTAAGTATGCATAGGGAAGCTTTATGATAAAGATAGTTTAAGTGTTGTTTTGTGTGAATAAGTGTTTGAATGTTCATGTGTTGTTGAGTGTTTCCATGAAGTTCATATGTTGCTAAAAGTTTCTAAGAATTTCTTTAAGTTACATGTGTTGCTAAGTGTTTCTATAAATCTCCATGAAGTTCATGTGTTGTTGAGTGTTTCTATAAACCTTTGTTTATGAATAATATGCTGAGATTCTGTACATGAATATAAAGTTGAGTTCTATATTTTATGCTGAGTTTCTGAGTAAAGTATGTGAGATATAAATTAAAGACTGAAGTTGACAATAAATATGAGATGATGAAAAGAGTTATATGTTAAAGTGAATCAGTCTTTTATGTCTCATATGCATATGCCTGGCAGGGGTTAGTCCGCTTTATTACGTCGAGAGGAGGTGTGTCAGATAGTTATAGGAACTGAGTACGAGCGTTCAGATAAGAAAGGTCTGAGCTAGGGGGTGCTTTGGTAGTGGGGAACTCACGCCACCCATGATGATCACATGTAGTGTGGGTGACCTTCCCGTGCACCACTGTGACACCTTGACTGATCGTGCAAGTTCTAGACCATTGGACTGGGGCTATCTTGACTATTGGTACCAATTATTGAAAGAGTTTAAGAGAATCATGCATCATGATAAGAAAGAATCATGCATCTTAATGAATATCTGCATATTTAATATATTTTGTTACTTGAATTATGTTTATCATAAACTTCCCCTGTATTTTGTGTCTGTGGTTGACACCTGCTATGACCTCAATTTAATTGGGCGAGTAGAGGAACAGTAAAGGACTAGCAAGCTGATGAATTTGGTGGAAGATGTTTGGAGATGTTTTGTGTGGCAGATGCTTTGTTATATTTATAGAATTTTACTCATTTGTACTATGTACTGGAACTCATATCTGTATTGGTCTATACTAAACTTTATATTATGTCAGACTTAGAAATACCAATAGGTAATGAAGAACTTTTTATAATATTAATGATTAGTAACTTTCGTATTGATTATTCTAAGCAAAAAAGAAAAGAATTCAGATTTGAAGTGTTCATGCTTTTTGCATTCATAGCAAATTATAAAGCTCTTGTATTTATCTTTCTTTTCTTTGGGCATTCTTCTTAAGGAGTTTTTCCACTTGGAGCTACCTTTGTTTCACCACATTTTGTGGATTTTTCATGAAATTAAGGCGAGCTCATCTTCATTAGAATCTTCCTCGAATTCATCATCAGCCTTAAGTACTTTGGACAAACTTCTTGATACTTGTTCTCTAGACAATGACGCCTTCTTGTTCTTTCTACTTAGAGACAAAGACTTTTTTTCTCTTTTGGTTCCTTCATCCAGCTGAAGTTCTTGTTCATGAACATTGAGGGCACCAACTAGTTCCTTCAGGGACATAGAATCAAGATTCTTTAAGACTCTTAGTGGTTTTACATGTGGTTTTCACTTCCTAGACAAACTTCTCAAAATTTTGTTAATATGATCATAATTATCATAAGTTCTCAATGGTGAGAAATGAACCAATATATGTCTTGGTGTTTAATACTTTCTCTTTATCTCTTCTAGCTTTTGGCACGTCTAGCTTTACTAGTATTCTTAATATCACTTTTGGCACTTTTTCAGACTCTCACTGAATCTCAGAATCCCAAGTATTGTTTAACACTAAGCTACTATTGGCTTTCACAAACAATAGTTTGAATGAATACAAGTATTCAATAACACTCAAAGAGTAAATAAACAATAAAGCTCAAATACAAAATGACTTTGCCAAGAAAGAATAAACAAATGAAAACTTTATATTAGTCATCCAGTAATTTCAGTAGAGTTTTGCTTCAGATAAGTTCTTGCTTTTTCATTAGTTTTTTTCCTTTACTTTTTGGGTAGAGACTACCCTTTATAGACTTCAATGAAGGATCTATTATGAGGTCAGCATCGATTCCTTGACAAGACCATTATCCCATAGTGGAAGATAAGAAAATATGGTGTGCTCTGATTTGCAAGGAATTGCATGATAGTACAGAGAACTGAAAACAGTATGAACACACACAATAACCAAGGGGGTGATTTGGTTTAAACTTGTTCTTTTAAAATCTTTAAAACAATCAGAGTATTAAGGATCATATCACAAACAACCTTTGAAAAGCTTCAGTCAATCAAATACCAAACTTTTAAAGAAAGCGATAGCTGAAAATATATTTATATTGATTCTGAAAAGATTATCCAAATGAATGAAAATTAATGACATCAAGATGAGATAAAGTGAAAGTATTAAACACCAAGACATATACTGGTTCATTTCTCACCCTTGAGAAGCTATATCCAATTTCTTATAATCAACTTAGTTAGATTTCCACTATTCACAATATTCTTTTCTTATAAGCTTATAACAATCACCCTTAATCATACCTAGATTAAGATTAGAAATTTAACTCCCTTAGACTCTTAGTGATCAAGACATAGAGAATCCCCTTCTACTCTTCCCTCTAGAGAAACCTACACTAGACAAGTCTTAAGAAATCTATTGTAATAGTTACAAACAAACCAAAATTCTAAAACGAATTACAAACAAAGTTTAATGGACATAGACAACCTGATGATCCAATGTATATGAATGCATATGGTTTACCAATCTTGATCCAGGTTGAATGAAAAAAATTTTAGAGCAATCTTTCCAAGAACTTCTTTAGAATCTTGCCCAAGAAGAAATCTTTCAAAGTAACATGAAGATTTAGAATTTGTGGTGCAAAAGCTTAGTGGCTCAAAGTATCTCTTCTCACTTCAGAAAGCTTTTGAAAATCTATGAAATTTTCATGGTGTAATGATCTGTTTAATTCAAAAGACCCAACAACTATTTATAGAAAGTTGTTATAACTGAGTGTAATCGATTAAATCGTCAATGTAATCGATTTATAACATATTTAATTGATTAAAGTGTTCTTGAAGTTTATGGAAAAGATTCATGAGCAAAGTAATTGATTAATTCACCATGTAATCGATTAACACAGGAAGTCTTGTTTCAAAAACGTGCCAAGTAATCGATTACTACTAAATCATAATCGATTATCACATGAAGACTTATTATGTGATTGTGCAGTGTAATTGATTACGTCATAGCTCTAATCGATTAAAGTATTCATCAAAGCTTAAGTAATAGATTACCATATACTGGTAATCGATTAAAGCAGTGTGAAATAGTTTCTCTAAAACTTAAACCTTGAACACTTGGCTTTTATGCAATCATGAAAACTTAAAGCTTTTTCACAAGACATGTGCTTTTATTAAATCCATGAATGCAAGCCAATAAATGATGTTTATGAAATGCAATGGATCATAGGATGAAACACTTAGACATCTAAGGATTACATCTGTTTTCAATTGAATGGCATGTAAAAGCTAAACCACTTCCTTGTCTAAGAGCCTCAGCATCTTGATCCTTTCAAGCTCCCCATGTATCTAACAAGAACACCATGTGCTCCTTGTCCTTTGCAAGCTCCCCCACTTCTCTTGCATAATAAGTGGGAACAAATCTTTTTCTCAAGCATCTTTTCAAGTCATTCCAGCCATGTATTCTTTCTCTCCTAAACCTCTCTATGTCTTCCACCACACCAAAGCATAGCCACCAAATTCTAGAGTTGCTAGAATCACTTTCTTTTCTTCATCAAATTGTTGGCATGAGAAAATTTGTTCTACCTTCATCTCCCACTCAAAGTAAACTTCGGAATTATTATCATCATAGAATTTTTTATTTTCACTCCACTCAATCCTACATTTCTCCCATCTCTCTTCTCTCCTCCAATCTTCCTCACATCTATTTTGCCTCCTAGGATTGTGTTTCCTATTATTTTCTCTTATATTATTTTCTCTCCTATCCTCCCTCTCACTCCTTTCATCATAATAATTTCCTCCATGAGAGGAAGCATGCTCACTTACCCTCCTACTACCATGAGCCTCTCCATCTGCACTACCATTTGGACTACTCCTTCTTTGAGTCTTCTTTTGTAACTCCTCAAATCTTGCATCCACTTTGGTTTGCAAGTTTTCCATTTGTTTTGTCATGGCTTTCATCAACCTAGAGGTCCTAGGTGACAAAGTCTCATCTCCTATTGAGCTCATCCTTCAAAAGAAATGGTTAGCAAAAACACAATTATATAAGAAAATTCTCACCACTCTCTAAGTATTTGCCACTCACACTCGTGTTTGCACACTTTATCTAGGCTCTTTCTATAATATTCTCTCTTTCCATTTTTCACTCTTGTTCCTCTCTATAGTTCTTAAGCAAAAACTTCTAGCTTATTTACTATAGTAAAATAGGAAACAATTCTAGGCTAGACTCAAGAGTCCAAGAACAAGAAAACTCTAAGACAAAACCTTTGAATTTTAAGAGACAAGCAACAAAAACAAAAATTTAGAAAAGCACAACTCAAATTGGAATTTAAGATACAACTCAAGGACATATATGGTCTGTACCAAACTGCACAGGGAAGGTATACCAAACAAATCCAATTGTTAGAAGCCAAAATTTCACTAAATTGGATGTCATACAAGTTCAATTAATTTTGTGGTTCAAAGGAAATTTGAACTTGTAGTTTTTGTCACTTGTTTTGCTTCTAAATTATGTTTTCCTTTGTAATTTTCCAGTCATTAATTCAATAATTTCTTGTCTGTAATTTGATTATTTTTCCAGCCACAATTCACAAACTTTTTTGGGCTGCACTTTGATTATTTTTCCAGCCACAATTTCACAAACACTTGGGCTAGACTTTGCTTGATTTTCTTTTGTACAAGTTCAATAATCCTCTAAGAAATTGATGAATCACGAAAATATGATGTATAACAATTGTAAAATTTGCTTCTAACAAATCAATTCAGTTTAGGCATGAGATTAGAATCAAAACAAGTGGTCATACAACACAAAAACACTAACTAACATAAGTTGACAAAAATCAAAGCTAGAAAAAGAATGGATTTCAGATTTTTGAAACTTGAAGAAAGACACAAGGTTAAAGTGGCGAATCACTACCCAAGACTAACCCCCAGAATTTTTCACAAAACAACAAGAACACAAGGAAAAAGAATGATTTCATATTTTCGAAAAGTTGCAAAATTTTATATCTTTGAAGAACTTTTAAGAACTGAACTTGAAGAAAAATTCCACAAGGATTAGGCTCTAGATACCACTTGATGTATGGCTGAAACCATTAGCTATTAGTTTTCCCAAATCTACTTTACAATGAAACTCAATCTTCAAGAAACTTCAAAAACAACAAGCTTTCAGGACTTCAATTTTCATGAAGCCTATGGCTGGCTGGAAGCTTTGTTTGGACAACAATGGAAGATGAAAAAGGTAAGGGATGAAGGTGGATAACACCATGGAAAATCTTTCCAATAAGCCTAGGAAGAATCTCCACAATAGCTTGAAGTCATTGATAAGAAACAAGAGGTTCTTGCACAAGAACAAGAGAGAAACTCTCTACACAAATTTCAGAATTTGTAAAAATGACATCAAAAGTGTTTGCATTTCAGAATTTAAAGCTCACCAAAGGAAGTGCTTCAAGCTCTCCTTCTAGACCTTTAGCTTGCCATGGACCTCCATCATGGTTCAAGTGGATGCACCAAACCAACAACTCTCGGACTGGGGAGCCTTTACACACACCCTTGACCTTGAACTTCGGTTTAGGCCTTCAACCTTTGAAAATCACCAAACTGAGCTCTTTAAGCGGCGCCAATAGAGCTCTTTGAATGAGTATCAATTACAGTTTGAGAAACTGTGTAATAGGGTCCATGGGTTTACACCCGATGCTTTACTAAACAACTTCATTTCTTACCTTATTCCAAAAATTAGGACCAAAATGAGTATATTATGGCCTACATCTCTTGCCAATGCCATTGGTTTTGCCTAACTCATGGAGGAAAAACTCGAGGCTATCAAAAATCACCCTTTAATGTGCAATAACCCTCAACCCACCCCAACTCCACCGCCTCCCACACCAACACCTTTAGGCTAGTCTCCTTCCCAACTACCCTTCAAAAATATCACACCATCCCAATACAATGAACGTCGTGCAAAAGGTTTATGTTACTATTGTGATGAAAAAATCCACATAGGCCACAAGTGTTAGAAGAAGCAATTTTTATTACTCGTTGTGGATGATGAGGATGACGATACCCCCCAACCCTAATCCCAACCCCAGCCCACCAGAAAACCCGTTAGAGACCCATCACATTCATTTTCAACTTTCACCTCAAGCCCTAAATTGTAGTCCATTCCCTCAAAACCTTCATTTCCAAGGTTCCATTTTGGCTAGCCTGTTAGTGCTTTGATTGACATTAGTAGCTCCCATAACATCATGCAACCTAGGCTAGCTACACATTTATGCCTTGTCACCACCCTCACCCCTTCTCTCCCAGTCATGATTGGTGATGGTAATCACATTTATTGCACAGGGTTATGTGAACATGTCCCCCTTACCATGCAGTCCCACTCCTTTGTTCTACCATTTTTTCTCTTACCAATTCAAGGTGCTGATTTGGTTTTAGGAATTGAATGCATAGGGTATATGGGTACCACTTCTTTCGAACTTTTCGATTCCCTATATGTAGTTCACCCATAATGACCGAACCATTACCCTCAAAGGGGACCCCATTCCCTTAGCGCAATTAGCATATTTTCAACAAGTGTGTCACTTGGTCCACATGGATTCCAGTTTTTTGAAAATTTCCATTCCCTTCCACCCCATGATCACAGTATTCCCTTATTACCAAAAATTGGGCCTATGAAAGTCAAACCTTATAGATACCCATATACCCATAAAGACACTATGGCTAAACTTATCTCTGAACTCCTGCAATATGGGTTGACCACACCTAGCACTAGCCTATTTTCTTCCCTTGTATTGCTAGTTAAAAAAAAAAAGGATGGAACATGGAGGCTATGCGTAGACTATTGAACACTCAATGCTATCACTATAAAAGATAAATTCCTTATTCCCACCATTGATGAGCTCCTAGATGAACTTGGTAGTGCTACAATTTTTCCTAAGATTGATCATCGATCAGACTATCACCAAATTAGGGTCAAAACCAAGGACACACACAAAACGGTGTTTAGAGCCTTCAATGGCCATTATGGATTCCTTGTAATACCATTTGGGTTAACTAATGCCTTTGCCACTTTCCAATCAACAACGAATAATCTCCTACGACCATATTTGAGAAAATTTATCCTAGGTTTTCTATGACATATTCATATATATAGTGTTGATTACGTAGCCCATTTACACCATATTTACTTGGTTTTACAATTTCTTAAGCTTAATTTTTTTTATGCTAAGCTAACCAAGTGTATTTTTTCAGTGTACACTATTGAATATGTGGTGAATATCATTTCTGCCCAAGGGGTATAACCTTACCCCTCCAAAGTGCAGGCTATTTGAGAGTGTCGCAATCGCATACCACCTCTGTTCTTCGTATTTTTTTAAAGTTTAAATGCCTTTTATCATCGGTTTATTCGCAAATATATTGTCGTTGCCACACTTCTAATGGACCTATTGCATTCTAATGTCAAATTTGAATGGAATAGTCATACAATCTAAGATTTTACAAAATTCAAAGAAATCGTCATCATTGCCCATATGCTAAGGTTACCCAATTTTGAGCTACCATTTGATGTTGAAACTGATGTTCATCAATGGTAGTAGGTGCTGTCCTCAGCTAATAAGGCCACCCCATTGTGTTTTTCAGTAAGAAGTTGTGCCCAAAAAATGCAGAAATCATCAGCATATGCTAGAGAACTGTATGAAATTACTGAAGCTATAAAAAAAATGAAGGCAATATTTGATAGGCTCACATTTTAGGGCTTATACAAATCAACAAAGTTTGAGACATATGCTCACCTTGGTCTATCAAACCCTCAAACAATAACACTGGGCCACTAAGTTGCAAGGTTTCTCATATGACATCCTCTACAAGCCAGTCCGTGAAAATCGAGTCGCTGATGCTCTATCTTGAAGCGATCCATGAGATGCAACCTTAACAACCTAAAATTATTCTAGATATTATATTTTTATTTGGGTTAAATTTTTAAGAATCGTTAAATAATTACTATTATATTTTATGGAACATATCCTAGCATAAATTCTGAAACATATGAATTATAGAAGTTATATAAGTTGCTAAACTGATATATATATATATATATATATATATATATATAAGCAGTCATAGTTCATTTTTACATAGCTTCCTTCATTTGATTCATTCACGTACCATAGAAAATAACTACTAGAAAACATCTTAGCCACACAAGTTAGGATTATTATTTATATACAAAAACATACAACCCATATCTTCACTTTAGAAGTTCTCTCCAAAGCTCTCCTATTCGCTAACCAAGTTAATTGGTTCCATAGGTGGCTGCGGATAGGTAAGAGTGACTATAGGAATGGGTCATTAAGATTAAACAGTCCATTGATTACAGAAACTGGAAAATGAGTGCGAAAATAAATATATGCACGTATAACTGGGTGCATGGTTACTACATAACATGTAACACCCCAAAATTTAGGGAATTACAGACAATTACTAAGAGTAAAATGTTAATGAAAGGCAGTAGAAAATTTAGGGCAAAATGACAAGAACGCCCCTAAACAATTTCAGAAATGACGTTTATGTCCCTAGGGTGAAAATGACAATTTTGCCCTGAACAATTCTGGAAATGACCAATGTATCCCTAGATATTTTAATGAGATATTTACTAGGAGAAATTACTATAATGTCCTAGGACAAATTCAAAAATGACCAATAGGTCCTTAGAGTGGTGAAATTACCAAAATAATACCCTTAGG